>REGM01000179.1:108623-119947 GCA_004194415.1 Aurelia aurita
CTTTGAGACCTGGCAATTGATGCCTGTTTGGCATTGCTTTGATGAGAAATATAAACTTTTCAAACTCCGCTCTTTGAGACCTGGCAATTGATGCCTGTTTGGCATTGGCTTTGATGAGAAATACAAACTTTTCAAACTCCGCTCTTTGAGACCTGGCAATTGATGCCTGTTTGGCATTGCTTTGATGAGAAATACAAACTTTTCAAACTCCGCTCTTTGAGACCTTGCAATAGACCTTTTCACAGAGGTCTGGGACGGCGCGCTACTTTTCTGGAAGATGGCGGATACGCTGCGAGAGGGAATCCCCTTCGCGATGCAAACACTGAACTGGAGTTGCAGTTGGCGAAGTTGTCGGCGAAAAATCGCATTTAACTCCCAGTTACTGAGCAATTAGAGGACGAGCAAGGCATACAGAATGAAACTGAAGACTTATCTACTACATTACAGTGATATCTAGCATATTCTACAAGGAAACATTCATTTCTTCGAGTCGTTTTAGTGAAGTTGGATTTTATGATTATTGATGATCAATGACGGACTCCGTTAAAATAATTTTGGATTTTAGTTTATATGAATCAAGCTTATTGCCCATTGACTGTTGCAGGAATAGGAACGATCGTATATTTTAGGAGCCAAACAATGATTATATTTCTTCCCAATGCTGAAGCTACTAGCAGAGCAAGCCTTTCTTCGCATATGGGTTTATTGACAAACAGTGTGGCTTGTGATATTTCAAAATAAAGCACTACTGTACATACCCCTAAAATAAGGCCACTTACCGGTTCAAAGCAGCTTCTTTACTTGCACGCTACTCCGGGGTTCTCATTTATTCGTTAAAAAAATTTTCAAAAGCAAAATCAAACACAGACTGCGTTAAATTTTGCCAACCAAGGCCTATGCCACCAAAACAATAAATGCCTTCAAGCAAAACAACATACTTCAGCAATTCTTTGACTTGGCCTCTCATCTACAATTGTAAAACTTCCAGAACACTTTTATTTGTTTTCGTTTCTAAAGCATATAAATTACTTGTTGCAAACCACTTTCTTCTTTTTTGATTTTGAGAAACAACAGAGAGAACGAAATGACGAATGCATTTATAATGGCGAACATTTTCCCGCCAAAGTCTCTCTTTTGTTACGAGGCTAAAAGCGCACAGGAAATCTTTGCCTGCTGCCTGCATACATTTGTAACAAAAGTGCAGATGTCCTTTCGTATTCCTCTGGTTAAAGTGCAATATTTAATCTCCGTTTATTCATAAACAAAAATCTAAAATTGGCAAATAATCATCATACAATCCAAATTCACCAAACTCGAAGAAATAAACTTTTCTTGTAAAGTATGGTAAATACCACCTTAAAGTGATTGGTACCAATCTTTTTTCATGTTTTAAGCCTTTCTGGTCTTCTGTGAACCATTTAGCTGGATTTAAATGCGAAATTTTGTGCACAGCTTCTCCCACTTCAGCTCTCAGCTCCAGTTCAGTGATTGCATCGCGAAGAGGATTCCCTCTATCCGCCATCTTCCAGAAAATTAGCGCGCCGTCCCAGACCTCTGTGAAAAGGTCTAATTGATGCCTGTTTGGCATTGCTTTGATGAGAAATATAAACCTTTCAAACTCCGCTCTTTGAGACCTTTCAATTGATGCCTGTTTGGCATTGCTTTGATGAGAAATATAAACTTTTCAAACTCCGCTCTTTGGGACCTTTCAATTGATGCCTGTTGGCATTGCTTTGATGAGAAGAATACACTTTTCAAACTCCGCTCTTTGAGACCTGGCAATTGATGCCTGTTTGGCATTGCTTTAATGAGAAATAAAAACTTTTCAGACTCCGCTCTTGAGACCTGGCAATTGATGCCTGTTTGGCATTGCTTTGATGAGAAATATAAACTTTTCAAACTCCGCTCTTTGAGACCTGGCAATTGATGCCTGTTTGGCATTGGCTTTGATGAGAAATACAAACTTTTCAAACTCCGCTCTTTGAGACCATTCAATTTATGCCTGTTTGGCATTGCTTTGATGAGAAATATAAACCTTTCAAACTCCGCTCTTTGAGACCTTTCAATTGATGCCTGTTTTGCATTGCTTTGATGAGAAATACAAACTTTTCAAACTCCGCTCTTGAGACCTGGCAATTGATGCCTGTTTGGCATTGCTTTGATGAGAAATATTTGCTTTCAAACTCCACTCTTGAGACCTGGTAATTGATACCTGTTTTTCATTGCTTTGATGAGAAATACAAACTTTTCAAACTTCGCAATTTGAGAACTTTCAATTGATGCCTGTTAAGCAAAGAAAAACATTTTTCTGCACCTAGTTTTTTTGGAGTACTATCGGTAATCAAAAACCACTGGTCATTTACCGAAAGTAGATACTCCATGCCGAAAAAGGAACTACAGCTAAGCTTATACGTCATTAATGCTGAAACAATGTAAAAAGATATCTTGTCATAATCTGAAAGGAAAAGCAATTAAAACTTCAACGAATAAACTAAAGCTAAAGAAAACAAATTTTAAATGAATGAATTAATAAAAATCCAAAAACAGTCAGTATCGTCATCTAATCAAAGATTAGCAGTTATGAGTCAGTATCAGTTATCAGTTATCAGTTATCCAATGGCGACTGGCCGATTTTTAGAAAGACCATACTTCTTACATCTTGATGACAGAAAAACATGGCGGAAGTTAAAACACTGCTAACTTAATTATCGCAAAATTGTCATTGAGTATGCATTTCACACCAGGAAACAGGATGCACAGCGCGAGTTGTTGTGCTTCTATAAATATAGGATAATTGAGTCTAGTGGCCGTCCTCCTGCTGCTCTGTCTATAGCCTGCGTGCAGACTCTACTGATTATTTTTTCAGAGAGGTTGCCCCTCTAGTAGGGGGAGTTTTCCGCTCTTTTCTCCTGCCTCTGTCATCCTCCGCAGTTACAGTAGAGGCTGCACGCAGGCTACTCTGTCTACTTTTTGCCTACAGAATTTGTGGAAGTAGGCTAAAACTTTCGGTAAACAACATGCAATGCTCCTATTTATGAGACAATGAATTCGTTTTCCTGCTGTTCTGCCGGGTTCGGTCTAACTGTGGGCGTGTTATCCCTAACTACATAATCGCTTATGTAGGCAAAAAGCAAATATCAGGACTTGAGGGCGGCGCCTAGACTAGCTACACAATCTCTGTATGCTCCTTAGAACTGATATGTACGGTGGCCCACAACTGCCACGCACAAATATAAAACCGATTCGCGTAGGAACATTACGAGTCGCACAAAATCGACATTGATCCACATTAAAAGAAACTGATTCACACAAACATAAAATGAGTCGCACAAAAACAAAACCGATTCACACACAAAAATAGAAGAAGTCGCGCAATAAATAACGGATTCACATTAAAACAAACTATTTCACGCAAAATAAAACGAGTCGCACAAAATAAAACAAGTCGCACTAAAAGGAGAACGCGTCACACGTTTAGGAAACAAGTCGCACAAAAAGGAGAATGAGTTGCACAATTAGGAAGCATGTCGCACAAACATAAAACGATTCGAACGCATAAACATATTAACCTACGAACAGTAATAACGGCAACGCTTCCTATGAGATTTGGAGGATTTTCAAGAAATTTTGTCGGATTTTTCAAAGATTTTGGAGATTTTATTGGATTTCTGGAGATTTCCCAGCTGAAGAGGTATTTGTAGGATTTCGAGGATTTTCAAAAGATTTTGGTATTTCTTTTTAGATTTCTGAGCTAGGTGTACGAGATTTCCGCTCGTGATACACCCCTCGGCTAAGATAGCAGTGTTCAAAGTGTATACCATAGCTGATATACACATAACAGCACAATGAACAACACAATAATATAACTGAGCACAAAATTTCTGTTGCTGGAATGTTGTTTGCGAGAGCAAACTTTTTCCGCAGTTTGGGCAAAATCAAAATATCGTTCGTACTCCTATGGCAAGCGAAAGTCACCAAAATCAGAAAAACCCGGTTTTTCTACCAGAAACAACATTTGTTCTCCAGAAAAACCGAGTTATCTGACGCTAAAGTCACCAAAATCAGAAAACCCTGGTTTTTCTGCTAGAAACAACGCTATTTGAAAACTGACTTCTTCTCCAGAAAAACTGAGTTTATCTGACGCAAAAGTCACCAAAATCAGAAAAAACTCGGTTTTTCTGTCAGATAAACTCAGCTTTTCTGAAAAACCGAGTTTTTCTCCAGATAAACCGAGAGTTTTTCTGACAGATAAACTCGGTTTTTCTGATTTTGGTTGACTTTCGCTTGCCATATACTCCATCTCACATTGTCACAATCCCACGTGTGGAGTGGTATGTCGTGGGCGTGACGTGACTAGCATACAAATCAAATCTTTCAATAGGGCACAGGGAAACCCCCAAATCATCCAATTTCACGCTTATTAGCCAATGACATCGCCGTATTTCGATCACATGACCGAAAATCGGCTTTTTGAGACAACTTTTCGAGTACCTTCACGGAAATACAAATGTAAATTCGGCTAATAAAGATACAGAGCTGGTTTTACCACGAATCGATTCTACAGGCCCCACTCCATATTCGTTATTTTGCATTTGGTTAATATCTCATCAGAGATCGGCGTTACATCGAATTTCACCACTTCGAATATTGGCCTACGTTCAAATATTTTTTGGGAATGCTACAAAAAAGATATAGCTTCCAGAATTTCACATGTTACGTGAATTATATCACGGAATAACCTAAAAATGTTTGTTTTGGTAAGATTTTAAAATCCTTGGCAAGTTAAAGCTGTTTGCTACATAGAAAGCTAATGGGCCTACCTTTATCCACTGAAGAATGCCATTATTCGGTTCTAAATCAGCTTCTTTTGCTGCAGCAAGGTAGCACAACTATTCACCAACAACATTGCGCCAATTTCCACCCTTTTCCACTGTTTTATCGGCAATAATTTTGACTAAACACGACGAAGTTTCAAAAACTCTTCACTACAAATTCCATTCCAAGTTTTGAATGTTGTCGCAGGACAGTGTGCACACGTGCAGCAACTTCTGTTGTTGATGTCATGGCCAAGAGGTAGGCTTCGTGTCATCCTCTGCAGGGTCTTCTTTTAAGTTTGATAGGGTAGAATGGTAGAAGGGGTTGGGGGAGGGCGAGGGAATTTATCTCATTTTCTTAAATCGGATGCAGGGGGGGTCCAGGAAACTTTGCAAGCTCCCCTAAAGATGTAGACTATAAGTGATAAATACCAGCATAATACCCTAAATCTTTCCTAAAAAACGAACTCTTTTTATTCATTTTGTTCCATTCTATCTTAGTACGATAGTTCTAGCTGTAAACAAACACCCGTAGAATCCCTTTGTTAATTAATAATGTGGGGTTTTTATATCACAATAAGCGTGCAATTCTTTTAAAGTTACATTCGAACAATAAAGTGTTTATTGCTTTTTTGTGTGTTCTGTTTCTATTAAGAGTTGTTTACTGTAACGATTGGTGCAAAAAATTCTGCTGGACATATCTATTCAGTTTGTTGCTATGTGAAGATGGGAAAGGGTAAAAGAGGTCCGCTTAAAAACATCTGCGCTAACTCTCTTCATGAGGAATGGGAGAGCTCTTCACAAGACCTAATATGCATCCAAAAACGGATAATGGACGTTGGAGAATTTTTAAAGGAGAAAACCAAGATTGCTCGACACTTATGGCTCTTGATTTTCGAAATGATTGAGATATTAGCTAGAGAAACCGTTTTCATGCTGGTATTTATCACTTATAGTCTACATCTTTAGGGGAGCTTGCAAAGTTTCCTGGAACCCCCCGCATCCGATTTAAGAAAATGAGATAAATTCCCTCGCCCTCCCCCAACCCCTTCTACCATTCTACTCTATCAAACTTGAATGAAGACCCTGCAGAGGATGACACGAAACCTATCTCTTGGTCATGAAATTAACAACAGAAGTTGCTGCACGTGTGCACACTGTCCTGCGACAACATTCAAAACTTGGAATGGAATTTGTAGTGAAGAGTTTTTGAAACTTCGTCGTGTTTAGTCAAATTATTGCCGATAAAACAGTGGAAAAGGGTGGAAATTGGCGCGATGTTGTTGGTGAATAGTTGTGCTACCTTGCTGCAGCAAAAGAAGCTGATTTAGAACTGAATAATGGCATTCTTCAGTGGATAAAGGTAGGCCCATTAGCTTTCTATGTAGCAAACAGCTTTAACTTGCCAAGGATTTTAAAATCTTACCAAAACAAACATTTTAAAGGTTATTCCGTGATATAATTCACGTAACATGTGAAATTCTGGAAGCTATATCTTTTTTGTAGCATTTCCGAAAAATATTTGAACGTAGGCCAATATTCGAAGTGGTGAAATTCGATGTAACGCCGATCCCTGATGAGATATTAACCAAATGCAAAATAACGAATATGGAGTGGGGCCTGTAGAATCGATTCGTGGTGAAGCCAGCTCTGTATCTTTATTAGCCAAATTTCCATTTGTATTTCCGTGAAGGTACTCGAAAAGTTGTCTCAAAAAGCTGATTTTCGGTCATGTGATCGAAATACGGCGATGTCATTGGCTAATAAGCGTGAAATTGGATGATTTGGGGGTTTCCCTGTGCCCTATTGAAAGATTTGATTTGTATGCTGACGTGACTAAAGCCAGATTTTTTATTCAATTCAACTTTCTAATTGTGTGCCTAATTCTCCTTTTCGTGCGACATGTTTCCTAACTGTGTGGCTCGTTCTCCTTTTAGTGTGACTCGTTTCCCTTTTAGTGCGACATGATTTATTTTGTGCGACTCGTTTTATTAGTGTGCGACTCATTTCATTTTTGTGTTGGTCGTTGTTATTTTTGCGTGAAATAGTTTGTTTTAATGTGAATCCGTTATTTTTTGTGCGACTTTTTCTATTTTTGTGCAAATCAGTTTTGTTTTTGTGCGACTCATTTTATTTTTGTGTGAATCAGTTTGTTTTAATGTGGATCAGTTTCGAATTTGTGCGACTCTTTATGTTTCTACGCGAAACGCTTTTATATTTGTCATCAGCAACAACAACAACAACGAAATTGATGGACTAGTTTAGTTAGTCTAGGCGGCGCCACGTATTGGACAAGGACGAGGTGGACAAGGACCTTCACTGCATCTTTCTCAGGTTGGTGCTTATTCTGAAGAAAAATTAACATACAAATATTCCTGTGACGATATGCACTCGAGTTTCATGTGTGACAAATGATAATTGGTCAGAATTTCTTTTTTTGTTTTTTTTTTCTTTATCCAATATTACAATTTTACAAAGACGAATTACCTAAGACACAACCCTACAAGGACGATACCTCGAGGAGCAAAAGATCATGACTACCCTGAGGCCATTGCACAAAGAACATGCAATAAGATTGCAACTAAATATACGACTACAAAAAGCTACACAAAAAAAGAAAAATTATAACTGAAAAGTACTAGAGCTGGTTTCACATTGGATGTCGGGCTAATATAGGCAGTAATTTTCAACAAGACCCCAGCCAAGAGAACAACAACGACAACCGCTGTAACCGCTCCCCGTCCAGAGTGTCCCCATTGCTAAAGACTCTGCTCCCATGCTAACGGGTCAGGACTAATTTAACAGGTCAGGGCAATTTTTTCAATAGTTTTGATCTCGAGATTCAGTTTTAGCATGGATGATGGACTATATGTCTGTAAGATCTGATGTGAAACAGACAGACGTACGAATGAAAGGGGGAAAAAAGAGGGATTTAGTGGCTATGTGGCGTGAAACGAAAGTTTCAATTATAAACGTCATTAGAAAGATCTTTGCCACAATACAATATAATAGAATTTGTATTAGAACGTTGTTTGAAAGGCTACTGATTTCAACAAATAGTCGTAATGCTGCCGAGACTCTAGCAAGAAGATCTTGTCGTAGCCAATTAGTCTTTCTTCTTTTGTCCTCCATCGTAAGTTCAACAATGCATCATTGTAAGATGTATGACCAAATGACCGGACAATGAGCCATTGCATGTAAAACCGAACTTTTGAGACCTTTGATACCCCAAGGAGAAATAAATTTGTCGAAACTGTTTCCTACGTTGATTTTCCATACTTTTAAATTTTGAAACGTTTCTGTAGAAATGTGAACGAGGCCTGGTCTCACATGAAAAATATCTTGCTTACCATTTTCGAGCATCATGCTCCAAAGATAAGCAAACATGTAAGGGGCAAACCTGCTCCCTGGTTGAGCAGTGATGTAAAAATGCTGATGAACGACAGAGATAAACTTCTCCGAAAATCGAGAAGAACAAAGGCCGAATTGGACATATCCAAATATATGCGAAAAAGAAACGAGGTTAACATCGCGATTCGAAAAGCCAAGTCATCATATCATCAAAATATAATAAAAGAAAACTCCACGAATCCAAATCAGTTTTGGAAGACCATTAAGTTTATATACCCAACAAAGGCAAGAACAGGATCATCGATGCACTCCTTTGATTTACAAGGTGAAAAAACAAACGATGCAATTAAGGTGGCAAATGGTTTTTGTAACTTTTTCACAACAATCATATCAACTTTACGAGAAAGAGCCATTCCGTTGTGTAATTTTGCCTGGAGACCCCCTAGGCCTGTACGCAAAAGAACTGACAAGAAATTCAATTTTCGGCCAGTATCAAAGCTAGAAGTCGAAAAAGATCTTAGATCTATTAAGCGCAACAAGTCAACCGGCATTGACAATCTGCCACCGTGTTTGTTGAAGGATGCTGCACGTTTTATTTATTTTTTTATTTTTATTTATTTTAAACATATTTACCCTGGGATACAATTCAGTTAAATAATTAAGCAACTGCTTTCCAATTGTCCCAGCAAAAGAAAAGAAAAAAAAATAGATAATAAACCTAAACAATTAAAGATATAAACCTATGTACAATGATTTCTTATAAAACTAAACGTGTCAAAGAAAAATAAAGATAAAGATGCAGATCAGCAGATCTTACCATCTCAGCTCCTCTAACCAAGGGCGCCTACCTTGTATGAATTGGGTTTATTCGCAGTTCAGTTTTCGTGACATAGCACAGCAATTGCTGCATTGTAGTCGTTTAATCCGAACCGGAAAACGTAAGATGACGCAAGATAATTTTGTGGTTTCAGATTCAGGTGTTGATGTAATGCGATATCAACAGTAACAGGAGATGACCACAGGGAACCAGACAGCGCGCTTTTGATTGGTCAACACTGATAGACGTTAGAATTTGAAAATAGCCGTAAGTATAGAATATACTTCTTATACTTCTTATGTTATACACGGATTATCAAGACAGCAATTGCTCCGTGTACTATGTCACGAAAACAGTCACACAAGGTAGGTGCCCTTGCTCTAACACACCTTATTAATCTTTCCCTTCAGACAGGCCTTTTTCCAGAAGACTGGAAACTTGCAAAAGTTGTACCAATACATAAGTCTGGCTGCCGCTCAAGTTTCGACAACTACAGGCCGATTTCGGTTCTTCCTGTTTTATCGAAAATCATCGAAAAGGCTGTGCATCGTCAAGTCATGGAATTTCTCGAACAAAATAAGTTGCTATCTGCCTTTCAATTTGGATTTAAGCCTAAGCTCTCAACGGAGTTGGCAGCAACCCTCTTATTGGACAACATACGGAAATACGTGAACGAAGGGAATTTGGTCGGTGCAGCGTTCATAGACTTAAGTAAAGCATTCGATACGATAAGTCACTCAAATTTGATAGAGAAACTACCCCAATATGGAATCCGCGAAAAAGAGCTTAATTGGTTTACAGATTACCTTTTCCACCGGTCAGTAGTTGTGAGTTATGACAACTGTCTATCCAACGCACACGATGTTCTAACAGGAGTGCCCCAAGGCTCAATCTTGGGTCCCCTGTTATTCATAATATTTCTTAAAGGCCTTATGCAATGAAGAGCTGCATGCCAATTTTTTTTAGTTTTTATGATGATCATAATCTTTTCGAACGATTGCAAAAAACAGAATTGAAATATCTTATACCGTTAAAGAGTTACGGCGCATCAAACTTGCTGTTTTGAGGCGTTTTGCTGCGAAAAATTTGATTTGCGTGTGACGTCACAATTATGATCAACCAGGAAGTATATCAAATTCAATATGGCGAGCTCAAGTGAAAACACAAAGTCTTCCGTAAAACATGGTGGAAGATCTTGCGTTGCCGGTGGGCCAGGTGGCAGTAGCTGAAAAATAAGCAGTTTACAGAGGGTATCCATACTTTTCAAAAGAAAGATCTTGATGCTTCAAGATATTGAAAGTGGGTTTACTTTGTTCGGCGGCACAGGCCTAACTGGTCATCAACTAAATCGTCGATCCTCTCTGTTCGATTCATTTCGAAGACAGCTGCTTCGGCATGCGAAGGGATTTTGCCAAAGAGCTTGGGCTCAGAGGCAAGCTTAATAACGATGTAATACCAACGATAGATGTTACCAATACAGCAACGGAACCAGAAGAGCTGTCTGATAGAGCAGAAGACTAGTAAGTTGGTAAAATAGGCCTAAATTTTGACACAGCATTTTTCGTAAATAATTCTATTTTCTCTTTAGTTTTCGTTTGGTAGACAGATTTTTTTTGAATGGCGATATTTCAATACAAATTATTTCTGATTCCTATCACTTTCCTCTCTGATCAATGTAACTTAATTTAGATTTATTTGAATTTTTATGGGAGGGCCCTTTGAAAACCAGCACTTGTGCTGAAGGGCTACCCTCCCCTTAGGTAAATATTGAAATTGAAATCAATCTGTGTTGTGTGGGTATGGGGATCTTACTATTCCCCTATCGTCCTTACTTTTTAAAAGTTTTAACAGATATTGAAACAATCATTGTCATCGACTTCAACAAGCACCAATGTTACAGAGGAATTTGTTGAACCAGATGTTGAACAATGCCATCATTTTACAATAATATTTATCACAAGATGATTACTTTTGTCATGTTGATCAAATTTGAAAAAGATTAGTTCTGGGCCTTAGCCAACCATTTATTAGGAATGCTTATAACCATGTTACAACCAAGTAGATTGCTGTCAACAATAAAGTCAAAATGTACAAAGGTGGTACAAAGTAAGAAATTTTTAAAGAAAAACAACATTCTGATCAACTGCACAATGTCAATGATAAAAATCAATTATGTTCATAACATTTATAACAAGGCCAACATGATTATCAGCTGTGCCAACTTCTACACAACTGACTACAGACTATCTGTAGAATTAACTATAATTTAAAGGTATTTTTAATTTTTAAGGTAATACCTTGGGGGTCATAGGAAGCAGCTGCTGATTGGGGGGGGGTTATTT
>REGM01000179.1:128932-154676 GCA_004194415.1 Aurelia aurita
ATCAAAAATCAATTTTTCAAATATTTTTCAAAAAATTGGTAGAAGTGAAATTGGTCGATAATTATTTTTGCACTGCCGGCTACCCTTTTTATGGATAGGAATTATATTTGCCTTCTTCCAGACTGAGGGATAGATCCCTGTCTCTAGGCATTTTTCAAAGATCTGGCACAATGGCTCTAGTACAGAATCATCACATATCTTTATCATAAAAAGCGTTAGAATTTGAAAGTCACCGTAAGTATAGAGAATAGAGACATCATAATGAAACATAGATGAGTTTATAAAAAATACAATATTATTTTTCGTGTTCCTTGTTAAATATTATCTAGGATTGTCTAAATTCACAATCGTTGCCTAAATACTTTAGATACTTTGCTCCAAAGCCGATTTCATGCAAAATGACGTCATAATGACGACATGATGACATAAAATGACGTTTACAACAATGATTTGGCAATTCCTCTCTAAAGTCCTATACAAGAATCGGCCAGTTTCATAAGCATTGCCGAAATAATCGATCCATTTAGCTTTCAGTGACATGACATGAACGATGACGTCATAATGACACGAATACGACCTTTTCTGACATTACAACATCGATTTTTGAATTTCTCGTAAAATTTTGCATATAGAAGCGCCACTATGATAAACTTTACCAAAAAGTTGAACGGGACCACTATTTGCAACACTGCAATCCTGACTAGTAGGAATCTTGTAGGAAATGGACAGTTCCCCCAATGTTTTACGATAAAATTAAGTGCAAACGTCAAATTCCTCTAACTTTTCCAATTGGGAAAATTTTCGGAAAATGAAATTTCCATTTTCCTACACTAGGAGACTTGGCATTTCTGGCATGAGGAAACTATAGAGATATGTCTGACTTAAATGGGAAACGTAGCAAAAACGTGGGATCTCCTAAATTTTTGAAGGAAATTTTCGTTTCTTACTATGTTAGCTTCTTGAAAAAACTAGTAGAACACGGAACACCAACTTTACTCAAAAAGCTTTTATTTTCTCCAACTTTACTTGTGCTCGTTAGCAGGGATGGAACAAAGTAGAATATGCCCCACAATTCAGTTCAAGCAAGCTGTTAATACATAAATTGCAGAGTTAATGGACAAAAGAGATTCAATGATGCAAATATGATAATGATATTCAATCTCTATTATCGTCGATGAAGCATCACAACATTATAATTAATCACATTTTTTTAGAAAATATACTAATCAGGCCTCTTCCATACGGTCACCAAAGAGGGAGCGTTTTGAAAACGCCTATCAAAAATGGATATTTATAAAAAAACAATTCTGACGAATCACCTTTCAGACCATGTGCTCGAATCTTTAAGACTGCGTGCAAACTCTCAGTGGGAAAAGGGAATGTTTGCGCATTACCTGAGATATTTCTTCTTTTTCTTTCCAACGCCTTCACAAATGAGTCTAAGTTCTTATAGTCTTTAAACCAATAAATGAATTTTTACTTTTCTCAAAGTATACATCACCAAAGAATCTGGGGCCAAACATTGCGTAGCAAGAAATTAAAAAAAAAATTCATAATGCTGGTCCTTCGTTTAAAGTGATGTATTGTTAGCCTTTTTCTGAAGCCACAAGTGCCTTTCAACCAATAAGAGACATGTGGCTCCAGGATAATACCGGGTGTCCCAAAAAAGGTATACGCATTTGAACAGTTCCTGTGGACGAGCTTCATCTTAAAAACAGCTTGATTCGAACTCCAAAACACGGAAGAGATCTTCACTTGCAATTTGCGACCTTGCATGTCTAAATCGGGCCTAGGGCAGATGACCATCGAATGGTGCCACTACTATCCATGCGTAATTTGAAAGTGTTTTGAGGCAGCTAAACCATTACATTTATTATTCTTAAATGATTGATTCTCAAAGTATGTAATAATTAAGCCACAAAGCACAAGAGTCTCTAGAGACTGGTTCTGATTTATAATGAAAGCCAACTAACAGCTTTCCAGTTGGGCCTAAGTCTACATTGCTATGGGATGTTCAGGATTATTCGAAAAATAAACCATTACTTCAATGCAGTGACAGAGGAGACTGCAACACAACTTTATTTACCATCTTCATCAAAACTTCCAGATTCTACATAAACATCAACTCGATGACAGCATTTTCCAGCAAACATTTCAAATGAATATATCTGGTCCTCAAAATAAAATAAATCCAAATAGTCCAAACAAAATAAATCCAAATAGTCCATCATACTTGCAGGGTACAATAAACTGCTCACAAAGGTCTTTGTGGAAGTAATGAAGAAAAAACCGATTTCTGAGTTTCTTCATATAATTCTTGACCTGTACCAAAACCATTAGCTCTATTTACATACCCTTTCTGGACCAAGGTGACAAAGGCATAATCTTGTCTCAGATTTTCTAACTGAAGTTAGGATCCAATCGAAAGGCACAGCCCCGGGTGCTCAATCTGTTACACCCAGGGGTACTTCATCGATCTTTGTATAGGGATGTGCCCACGAGATTTTTATAACCCACCCTTCCTTATGATGACGTATTGCCAGCATAGGTTCCAAATCTTTAAACTGGCGTAAAAAGGTCGGTGTAAAATTCAGTGACATATTTCTTTTAAATCGAACAACTTCAAAGAAACTTTAGCTCCTTTGCTATAACTCTACCGTTGGACTTTTCAGAAATCTTGAGTATTTTCGAAATTACAGCGTATTTCATATTTCAACTCATTTGAGGATGTGACGTCATCAAATTTCTAAATCGCATACTAGAAGAGTGAAATACTTTTGCTTGATACCATAATGTAGACATTCATAAACTATGTTTTTCTGGAAAATTATTTCACGTTTCCTCAAAAAGTTTAGAAATCACGATGGTTTTAATTTTTTTTTCAAAATAAAAGGTGCTAGTACGGTAATAGATGTTGAATTTTTCACAAAAAATCTAAAACAAATTTCTGGCCTAAATTTGTACTTCCAACATTGACGAATACGATTATTGAATGATGATTTACTTCAGACAACCATAAATGCATTAAAATAACATTAATATACACCATTGTCATGTTTCTCTCCTTAGCAACACCCTTAGTTACGCAATAACAACCCTATTTCCTACCTTCTTGTTTTAAACCATTCCATTTCATTTCATCCTGCGAAAACCATCTATCGAATTGAAAAATGCCAGCTACATTGCCTAATTGAGGCTGTAGTTTTATTTTGAGAACTTCGGCGTAATTTCCCGAAAATTGTTTTTCCGTTGTCTTTGCTTTCACAACATACAAAACTCGTTTAATCTAATTCTACTTTTAACTGTCGAAATAACAGACAAGTGTTTTTGTACTTCACTGACTTTTTAACTTTCGAGATATGTTATACCAGTTCTGCTCTTGTAGAAATTTTGCTGTTTGAACATCCAGCTGAAATAGCCTAAAGGGCTAAGAAAAATAATACTTGACGATCTTTTGTTATTCAGAAGAAATTGCCGGTAAAATACAAAGCCTTGATCTTTGTATCTGAAAGAGTAAAGGTAGAACAGACTCAACATTCAACCAGGACACGTAAGTTCCAACTCTACAGGATCCCAAACATTTTGCCCCGTTTGTTCCGCTGCTGTGGAGGAACTGTAACTTAAATTGTTCGCATTTTATGGGATTGCAAAGGATAAGGCTTCAACATAGGACTCGAAGGTTACAAAATACACTAACATTTTACTTCCTCTTGTCTTTAATTTCAGAAACAGAAATACTCAGGCAGCCTCGATCAGATATCTTGTCTAAATGAAAATTTACTATTTCATTTAATATGAAATAGTATGAATTTGTTAGTCTACAAATGAAATAGTCTTATCGAGTCTTGAGGCTGGTTCACATTAGGTCGCTGAAGGTGTTGTGGCGCAGTGGTGTAATCCTCTGACTTTGCAGCCAAAACAGTCAGGCGGACAGGGTTCGATCCCAGGTAGAAATCATTTCGAGATATGTGATTGCACTGATGTACTGTAGTTAAATCTTTATTTACAGGGTGTCCCAAAACATGTACCTGGTTTGTGCAGCTGCTGTGGAGGAGCTAAAAATAAAATGCCTCATTTTGGTTTAAAATTCCCCTTCATCTGAAAGAAAAGAGCAACAAGAGATATTGCTATCTTAAGATTTGCGACAGATATCTGCTAGTATTAGAAAATTAAACTTAATTATTTTCAAATAAAATCTCCTATCCGGATCTACGACCTTGATTTTGAGTCCGCCTTTTAAGCTACCTCAGTTGACAGAATTTCAATAGGCAAGCAATTCAATGTTCAATTGAAATGAATCTAACAATAGTCCAACTGTTCATCAAACAATCACATGCAATGTGTTTACGTTTCACTATTTCAACATTCGTGTAAACGCGGCCTAAAATAAGGGCCAGGTCGAAAACTCGGAGATCTCGGAGATGTCGGAGAAGAATCTCCGAGATTTTCAAACTCCGAGTTTTCGTGTTGGGCCTATATGCTTAGTCGAAAAGTCGGAGATTTCGGAGATGTTGTCAAAACATTTATAAATTGTCTTTTTTCATACTGTTAAAGCGTGTATTTCAATAATATAGTGTCTAAGAGGATTAGTTCAGTGTTGTAAAACAAGAATCTCCAAGTTTTTCAACTCCGAGTTTTCGTGTTGGCACAATATGCCTAAGTCGAAAACTCGGAGATTTCCTTTTTTAAGCACAACGCACAACTGAACAATTCGCTTCACGCGCAATTCACGAAATAGACGTCAAAACATGCAGAG
Organism: Aurelia aurita; assembly: GCA_004194415.1. Lineage (NCBI taxonomy): Eukaryota > Metazoa > Cnidaria > Scyphozoa > Semaeostomeae > Ulmaridae > Aurelia > Aurelia aurita. The sequence continues at coordinate 133,689 of REGM01000179.1, forward strand.
AGCACAATTTACAGCTATTTGGAAAGTTTCACGAAATCTCCGAGTTTTCGACTTAGGCATATTGTGCCAACACGAAAACTCGGAGTTGAAAAACTCGGAGATTTTTGTTTTACAACACTGAACTAATCCTCTTAGACACTATATTAGTAAAATACACGCTTTAACAGTATGAAAGAAGACAATTTATAAATGTTTTGACAACATCTCCGATTTCTCCGACTTTTCGATTTAAGCATATAGGCCCAACACGAAAACTCAGAGTTTGAAAATCTCGGAGATTCTTCTCCGACATCTCCGAGATCTCCGAGATCTCCGAGTTTTCGACCTGGCCCTAAAATAAGTTTGAAGTTTCTGAAAAAGATCCATCATTGGCTAGAGTTTGCAGCTTCCCACTACTGGTCAGAGTAGGGGCATAAACTGCCCGAAAAGTGAGTATCAGGGCCTATCAGGGCCAACATAAAACCTCAACCTTGCACTGTAAAAATCAGTTTCTTCCTTGTCGAGTTCTGTCAACGAGCACAGCAAATGTACGGAAATGCTACCGTCTTTCCAGAAAGTAAGGAAAATCGCCTTCAAAATTCACGACATTTAACTTTCAGTATTAACTATCACGCACATTCGATCGCTTCTACTTCGCTTCTCCGCCTTTCCTTTGGGGCTTCCACGAGGATCTCGATAGGAAGGCCCTTCGTCAATCGAATCGACTTCCCTTGAAGTTGCACAACAACCAAACTTGTAACAAACAATAGTAAATGCTTGTTCTGAACGTCGCATCTGTGCGTACGCATATGAAAAATCGAGCTTTGCGTCGGAGGTGTCTGCTTTTGCGTCTCCATGCGTAAATTTGAACATAAGCCAGCATATCGCAGTTTAACTATTGTTTATCTATTGTTTAGCGTTATCAATGTTCAGCTATCCGCGCTATACCTTGAGTTTGTTTTGGAGGGTATTTTAAAGATTAGCTGCTGCTCCGCAGCGCAAATCAATAACATTGTATAAGATTAATTTTAAAGTTTTGCGAGAATCCAATCCCTATGGTGCTGAACATGCTGAATTTGTTTGGCACAAAATTGTGGGGCCACATGGTTAAAAAGGGAAAAATAAGTTATTAACAGCATACAACACACGGGATCTACTAAGATCATTGGTGATAACCGCTGGTGAAAGGAAACCCTATTTCCCTTTTTGTTCAACATTGATGTGCCCTTCCTCTTGGCTTGCCCCCATTTTAGATCTTATTGAAGTGAATTTTGAGACTGCTNGTCAGATTTTCTCAGAACTTTCCGGACTGAGCTGTTCTCATTTTTCATAAGAATCGTGGATTGAAAATGAAGATACAGAAAATTGCTGTAAAGTAAACCAAATGAATCATGGATACTGAAGACATTTTATGAATTTATTTATGATATTGAGAATACCGAGAAAAATTAGTTGCGTTATTTTAGATAGACGCAACAAACAGCTTGGATACTGGATGAGTTATTTTGGTGTGTGTAGTGAATTTGCATCACTTTTGATTAGCGAAACCCGCGCGAAAGGGGTCTAGACAAGGGTCATTTTTCGGCTGCTTTTCTTTAAACATGGGTCGGTTTGGTTGAAATCGGCAAAAAAATAGTTAAAGATTTGTAGTTCTCGCCAAAATTCCTCATAAAAGTGGGTGCGTAGGCAAATTCCGGATGCAAACACCCGTCCATCCCCAGGTCGTGTACCCCCTCCGGGTAGCGAAGCATGCACATTAACAGCACTACCAGTTCGATAATTATCATAATCTTGCTTTCCAATGTACGATAGCCTTTTACTCAACAGTAACAATAAAAAGTAGAAATAATTGCCTGCTGCCTAGTGATATGGACTGGAAAAGAGGTTGAATCGTTTGAGGATTTTTTGTTAATCATTACACAATCAAGCGCCGAGATATATAAGTGGGATAAAAGTGATCATATTCGAGCTGAAGAAATCCAAGTATTCATGGCGATCAATGAATCGCATCAATCTGAAGGAACGACGATCTAAACTCAAATACAATGTTAAAACTTCTCCTACCTTGGATATTTTTAAGAAAAAACGTAAGACGTATGATATAAACATTGCTTTTAGTCTTTCTGAAGAGTTTTAACATAACAAGTAGAGGATTTTTGATTAATGAACTCGATTTCAAACTAGTTATTTTGATTATTGTAAAGCGCAATAGATAAATAATATTGTATTTGTATGTGCACTCTAAAAATGTAAATTTTATTCTTACTATTATTATTTTTATTATTATTATTGTTATTGTTATTGTTATTATTTGTATTATTATTATGTTATTACTTCAACTATTATCACAGTGTAACTGGAAATGCATAGTTCACTTTCAGGTTACATCCCATAGCTTGAGAAAGTGTGCATATTGTCTATATAGAAAACATAAATAAGTCTTCCCACTTATTAGTCTTTTGTGTCCGCAGTACTTTTCGAACAATCCTTGCCGTGCCTATGAGGCATGCTTTCTGCAATGGTTGTATTCCCGGTTCAAAGTCTAGTGCTGCAATGTAATTCTTGAATTTTTTCGAGACAATTCCAAGTGTAACTTTCTTTTCTTCGTCCTTCCACATTTTCAAAAATTAATCTTTGAAACTGTCTATTATTATTATTATTATTATTATTATTATTATTATTATTATTATTATTATTATTATTATTATTATTATTATTATTATTATTATTATTATTATTATTATTATTATTATTATTATTATTATTATTATTATTATTATTAGTTATTATTATTATTATTATTATTATTATTATTATTATTATTATTATTATTATTATTATTATTATTATTATAATTATTATTATTATTATTATTANTCGTCCTTCCACATTTTCAAAAATTAATCTTTGAAACTGTCTATTATTATTATTATTATTATTATTATTATTATTATTATTATTATTATTATTATTATTATTATTATTATTATTATTATTATTATTATTATTATTATTATTATTATTATTATTATTATTATTATTATTATTATTATTATGTTATTATTATTATTATTATTATTATTATTATTATTATTATTATTATTATTATTATTATTATTATTATAATTATTATTATTATTATTATTATTATTATTATTATTATTATTATTATTATTATTATTACTATTATTATTATTGTCATTATTATTATTTTATTATGTCTTGTTTCGGCAAGCAAATTGCTCTTTTCAATGTTACCTTGTTGGTTCCAAAAGGCAAAGCGAAGTTGGGGACACTAAAAATTTGCGTTGGCCCAAAACAACGCACCCATTATGTCCCCCAGTGTGTGTAACTCTTGCAGGTGCCCTGGCCTACTCGTCACTGAACAAATGCTTCCGAACTCCTCATTGAACAAATGCTCCCGAACTAGGCCTTTCATGCCACCAGGCCTTATATAGTATACTAATAATTCTTTATTCCCACGGATACCACGAAGTCACTTTTATTGTTTTTAGACTCCTTGCCCGATATTTTCCTCAAAAGTTTACGTTAATACAAATAACCATAGAGTTTTATCCTGTACCCAAGGCTACCAGAAAGCATATTAAAAATATTTTTAAGGCACCCCTTTGCTGCAACTGTGTCCTTTATCATGTCATTGTCATCAGAATTCAATGAGGTGAAATTTACTGCACAGTTAGCGCAATTGGATTGTGGGTACCTATATGCTGAATAACTGTTTTAGTACGTTGATTACTAGATCGCACCTATATTGACGGAAAATCGATATTTCAAAACCTTGAGAGGTGCTGGTAGCATAATCTGATCAGTTGATCAGATAATGATAGAGAATTAGTTAGGTTCTGTAAATATTGCAAAAAACCAGGAAGCGGAATCTGGTCAGTTCAGCTCAGTTTTTCATTTAAAAAATTGGTCCGGTAACAGGAGACCCAATCGCATATAATATAGAGGGTTAATACTCATGGACTCTTCCTGCCACTTGCCGCTATTAAACCATAGGCTATTCAGTTCAATACAACTGCTCTGTTTTCTTAGAATTTGCACAGATGACATTTGTTTCTGGTTTCCTCCATGAAATTATTTAAAACGGATGCAAAATATTCCTCATCTCCAAGACGGTTTGAAATCTGCAGAGCTCGTGCCAAAATCCAGCATCAAAGAGGCAGACGTTCCAAATTTCGAATTTAGAAATTAGTCTGATCATATTTGAAGATTTTCTTATATGGTGTTTGTTTGAAACTAGCTACTGTGTATAACAACTGAGTGTATAGCAACTGAGTGTATAACTGTGTCATATTTTTCGTTATAAAATGTGGGACAATAATGTTGACAAAACGCTACGCTGTTTAATTTCCTGAATGAATGATAATATATCTACACTGATAGTATAAAAGGGGTAGATATTCGAGACCTCAGAGAGACATCAAGTGGTGTCAACGTATGCAGATCCAAGGTATAAAAGGTAAGTACGCATTCCTTCTTCTTGTGTGGTTCTTCTGTAGCAACAGGACCTTGCAAGTCTATCTTTCAGCTGAGTAAAGAAATTCTTGCATCAGTTGGAAAATCATCAACATTATATCATTTTACCGATCTTTGTGCTTTTAATTACCTTATATGTATATTATGCTTTTAATTTGGTCACAAATGACAGAAAGAAACGCACATCGCACACTGCTATTGGAGACTTCAAGGATGTTAAAAATCTGAAAAATTTGACTCTTAAGCAAAACTCAATATGTTGCTGGTAGAAAATAGCTCAAAATGTGGTTTTTAACTCGTAATTTTTTTTAGCTTTATCTATTCAAAGCAAACATTTTATCATCTTTAAATATTTTTGGGTCGTTGATAAAACAAATCAGAAAGACAATTTTATCATAGGTTTGATAGTCTAGTTTTGGTGATTTTTAAGTAGGAAGATGTTTTGGGACACCCAGTAGAAGAAATTGACTTGAGCCTTGAGCAATTATATAGGACCCTAATGATAACAGTATTAATTTCTGATACGGCTTACAATATTCGCATATCTTTACTATTGTTATTATGAATATTTCTGAACGAATTCCGCTATTTAGACTCTTCTGTGTGTTTACCATTTGTTAATCACTAAGTATTCATCTCCTTCATAAGAACGTCCAAACTTTGAGTGGCTAAAATATGAAGGACATGCATAGACTAGTGTAGTTTCTCTTTACATTCTTTAATGTTCCATTACAGTTTAATTTGAAGGAGCACCGTTTATTTATTGTCATGTGTTTATTTGAAGGGTAAAGAATCTCAGAAGGCTTCATCATGAAGCTAACTATCTTGTTGCTTGTTATTGGACTAGCACTTACTGCAGCTGGTATGTATGCATAACTGTCTGAACTTATAGTCTGAACTTTAGTGGACCAGCTTTCAATACCGGCAAGTTATGTGTCAAGGGTTAGGGTCTGGGTTAGGTTTTGGAAAAGGGGTTTCTAGGGTAAGTTAGGGTTAGTTAGCGTAAGTTAGGGTTAGCAGGGTAAGGTAGGGTTTGGTTAGGGTTAGTATGGTATTTGGTCAAATACGTTCCTCAGAGATATTCATCAAGTNCATGAAGCTAACTATCTTGTTGCTTGTTATTGGACTAGCACTTACTGCAGCTGGTATGTATGCATAACTGTCTGAACTTATAGTCTGAACTTTAGTGGACCAGCTTTCAATACCGGCAAGTTATGTGTCAAGGGTTAGGGTCTGGGTTAGGTTTTGGAAAAGGGGTTTCTAGGGTAAGTTAGGGTTAGTTAGCGTAAGTTAGGGTTAGCAGGGTAAGGTAGGGTTTGGTTAGGGTTAGTATGGTATTTGGTCAAATACGTTCCTCAGAGATATGACATAAAGTTGGTCCGCTAAAGTGCAGTCGTCCCGCAATGCTTTTGGTTGCGAAAAACAAAACTGCTCAAAAAGCAGAATCTCAAGTACAGATGCTTATTAGAGGGTCCTGAAGGGAGACTCTTTAATCTCATTTTCCCAGTCACATTTTGTGGAAAATCCCCAACATTGTTTTTAAACATACAGTCGGTGAACAAAATCCCATTCTAAGTCTATTGTTTAAACTTGGTATTCGAGGTGAAAGTTCATCAAACTCCAGAGCCACGAGCCACAGTGGTGTAATAAAGATATACGTAAATAGAATAAATGGTGTTCATATCAAAAATGGTATATCATTTCCCAGTTTTATTGTCCCCAGAAGCAAACCATGAAAATAGCTTGCTTTTTGCGTTTCCATCCCATATGAATATTATGAATACGACTTAAGACAAAAATTGTTTTTTTTTCCAAAAAGTTAAAGGTAAGGTGGAAAAAGAGGAAGAATTGCTTGATGGCAAGCTAGACACAGTTGATAAGACTGAGACAGCTGAAAAAAGTGACAATGATGAGTTGAGAGATCCAAGCCCCGCAGAGGAAGATGAAGAAGTTGCTTTCGATGAACAAGAAGAAAGAAATGACAAAGCAGAAGAAGGAGACGACCAAAGTCAATCTGAACAAGAAGATCAATTGGCTGATTCTGAAGAACAAGACGCTGTAGCTAACCCAGAGAGCGAGGGTAAATTTTTTGATTTGCTTTGTATGTCATCATACTTTGAATGAAACTTTTCCTGAAGCCGCAATACAGCTGACAGCTGAGTTTGCTGCTCGTTTCAATAAAGTGCTCCCAAAAACTACATATACAAACAGGTTTCTAGATGTAAAGTTTGTATTTCTTATATAGATATTGTCAAGCTTAGGGATCAAACGAAAGATCTGAAAAAGTGGAGTCTGACAATTGAGAGAAATTTGAGTTTTGAGGAAAGAAGGGGGGGCTTAGTTTAATCTCCTGGGAATTCTAGCAACGTTTTGTTTTGAATTATACATATATCAATCTTACATCATCTGAAAGTGTTTTGTTTTTTATTTCAAATCTGAAGATCTTTGATGAGAAACACAAACTTTACAGCTGAAAATTCTTTTCGTCCATTTAGTTTTTGGGAGTACCTTAGATGTGAAGCGTGCCTCCTATTACTAAAACGATTACTGGAACGCAAGAAGCAGTTCTTACTTGGGGGGCCAGTTCTTACTTGAGGGGGCAGTTCTTACTTGGGGGCACAGAAGAGCATCTTTTAGAAATAGAGGTGGGAGGGGGCATTCCAAAACCTTAAAATACGGAGAAAAGGGCCATTTGAAGTTAAAAGAGGACCTTTTTGAAAAATTAGAGTGCAACGGTTCCCTATGTGCCTCCATGCTCTTACATCTCTTTATTACCAAGCAAGAATCAGGTTCACATTTAGGATCAAAATTTATATTTAGGACTACAAATGCCAAGATACTTTAAAATCTATTAGTTCCAAGGTATGATTGTATTGCAATTTTTGACAATAAATACCAAATCTTATCAAATCTGGTAGTTTGGCATTTAGCAAAATTTTACCTTTTTAAGATAGTATCATAATCAAATCTCCGCAACCGTCTAAGCAATGCAAATTGCTTTGAAATGCAAAAAAATTATACTGAAGAAATATCAAAGCACAAGCACTCATTGTGAGTGAGAAAAATATGTAACTGTTTGATTTCAAACTATTTATTAGATTCCTATAAATTGACAATCTTTTTGTAGCTGACATGTCAACATAGATTAGAAAATTTAGTTTTTCAGCATCGATAGAATCATTCTCAAGTTACAAGCGATTCTATAAAAAGTATTTCATCTCAAAATCATACAAAAGAGGTAAAAAATCCTTGGTAAAAGTTGCTAGCAATCTAGCCTCGTGATAACAGAGAATGGACGAAAGAGGCTGCACGACAGTCCCAAGTGCATGAAAACATGCAGAATCCTTTTATTTATCTCGTAGGTAATTTGCAATAAGATAGATAGAGCTTCATTTTGATAGCTGTGGGGCTAAATTGTTAATAAATTTGATCAAAGATTTTATGCCTGTTTTATAGGATTTGAGATGAAACATTATATACAGTCCCTTATAACTTGAGAAAGATAGGACTGTTTTTCACAAACTAAATAAAGGCTAAACGAATACTATCAGTTTATAGGAATCTAATAAATAATCTGAAAGTTACAATTTTTCAAACGTCCAAATTGTTTTCTGACTCGCCTGGTATTAGTGTTTCGTTTAGACTTACGACAGGAGCCCTTTGCTTCACTATACCACTACAACAGCAACAACTAACCGCCGCTCAACAAGGATTCATGCACAAACTGTTCAAAACCCAGGACAACCTATTTTGTGAATGTTGCAAAGAATGTGAAGCAAGACCTTTTACAAGCATCGATCGAAGCACAAACAATGACGCTTAGATATCTTCAGGCAGAAAAATCTCTGAAATATTTTAACTTTAATATAGATTTTTCATTTGATGGTATTGTCCTTCGTCCATTTCTTTTAACATCAAAGAAAAAATGCATGCGAATGCACATTTTTTTTAACAAGGATCTGAGAATGTTTCACGATACACTTGAGCTTTTATCCAAACATGTAGTCGAGAAATATCATCGCCCCAAAAGTTGGGGCGGTTTGCCCGGGTTTTTTAACAGTATGATTACGAATCGTAGTTTGAGCGAATCGGTAAATTCAGTTAAACAAAATTTGGAACGAAGACAACGAATCAAGTCATAAGTCTAGGTTTCGCTTATCAAAGCAATTCTCAACTTTATACTATGGAAAGACTTCTAACAATCAGTGATACGTCATTTTCAGTCAGTCAGTCGGTATACCAGTTCATTTTTTGTTATTTCAGGCGAAATGAAAGAAAAGGATTATCATTATCATCTGGGTAGGAGACGCAGAAGCAGGAGACGCAGAAGTAGAAGAAGAATCTTTATCTTCAGCTTCCGTAGAAGACGCTACAGCCGCCGAAGAGCCATTAGCTTCCGTAGAAGACGCTTCTCCTGGCGCCGAAGAAGGTCCTCCTGGCGCCGAAGAAGCTCCTCCTGGCGCAGAAGAAGCTCTTGGCGCCGAAGAGGATAGGTGCTGTTAGGTGCCTGCAGAAATGACAGCATATGACTGAATTTCGTTTGTTAGTTTGCACTATAATTTTTGCACTTTGAGACATAACATAATTGATTTAAAGGCAATAGGCTTCCAAAAGAGAGCAGTTTGAAATAAAACGCAATTAACTCAAGCGACACATGCGCAGCTAGATTTCTTATGATCTTATTGGCTAAAATTTACCAGACTTCAAAAGAGAGTGGCTCAAGTAACTTTTATAGTGGTTTATTGCCTTACAATGTGCTTGCGTTTATCTAATAATGCTGAAGGTGAAGCAAGACTGCATCCATAGACAAGATGTCACCTGATATTTTGAAACAAGAGCCTTTTAAAAAATAAACAATGTTTTCTTGTCAAATCATACAAGTTGATTTTATTTGAGCATTTTCTTGTAGCATCTCTTAATACACGATGATTCATCGCTTACGTTTCTTTCTGAAAATATTTCAGCTCCAATCTTCTTGTCGACAAGAATCGGCTTTATGAAACGCGGTAGTTATTGTTCCTACAGCAGTATTTTCCACTATGTGTCACTGTGCCCGTGAAGATTTTTGCTATTTGCAGGACATAGGAATATAAGAAAAACGGGGCAAATGGATAAAGGGAGGAACAATACTGCTGTAGGAAAAACAACTGTCGCGTTTCCAGAGCACAACTAGGAAATGTTAAGGGCAGGGGTTGTATGGTAGAAATGGGGCATGAAATGAGGCAACTTATTTCAACATGCTTGTTTTCTTTTTTTTTCTGCCGAAAAGGGGATGGGTTGCATCCCCCACAATTCCCCTAGATGCGCCCCTTGTTTCTTAAAGTCCATGCTACAAGTTGTCTTCTCAGAACAAAGCAGATAATGCAGCAATAGGATCCGTTGCTTTTAATATGTGTCGAGCAAGCGGGAAGCACCCCAACCCACTCGAGTTGTGGTATGAGTAATTCCGTACAATTTTATTAGAAGCATTTGTTTTCCGTGTTTGTTGATTTTGGGTTTTCAATGCAAATTTATTTTACGTGAATCGTTCTCATAACCCCTCCCATAAATGCCCTCTCCCATCCCTGTTTATTGAAAGCAACATAGATTACCAAAGGAAAATGAGTAAGATTAATTTTCTAATATTTAAGAAAGTCAGAAAGAGATCTAATTTTTAATGTCTTCCTCCTTCGATATGATTCAATTTATGCGTAGTTTTTCGCTAAGCTTCGTCAGACTTCACATTTAGATCTCAAACACTGAATCAACTAAGTTTCTTTCAAGGTGTAAGCCAAATATGTTCAATGACAATGAAAATATCAAGGACGAAAACATCACTATCTTGCAGTCTCTTTTCGTGGGAATTTTTAGATCCTTTGGATACATCGGAATTTGCGAAGAAATTGTGCCCTGTCGAAAACAGTGTTGTATCTAAACATCCTAAAATACTTTTATAAACAAGATCGAAAGGTGGTCTGAGGTCAATCTTGTCAAGTTTTGACACACTGCAAAGTGCCCGAACAATGTTTTGTTCTGTTTGTCTCAAGATTTCAAAATAATAGCGAGAAAAAAGTTACCAGATTTTGCAGAATCTTAATTTCAGATATTAAAGGTAATGTGTCCATATATAAGGCCAGCGTATACCCAACCTTTCAACATCCATTAAATTCTCGGCAAATGATTGGTTGATATTCAAACTGATCACATGAATAGAGAAAAGGGCTGTAATGCATGATGGAAACAAATTTTAGTTGATCACATGCCTTCCTCTGGGAGGCCTACTTGTATGGACACATTACCTTTAAGTTGCAACAATCCCCGTGAAACAAACATTGAAAGTTGACAAAGTTACAGTTTATTCTTTGATTTTCCTGATGACTAAAACAGCGGCATATTTCATTTTATTTTGAAGCGATAAAATGCTTCCGAATAACTGAAACAGAAGCCTCCAATCTCATAGTTCTTGCGAAACCATCGGTTGTGTTGTCCTTCTGATATTCATATTTTTCATATTATTCCTATCAAATTATTTATAACACAAAATCCCTTCCGCATAAAATAATACAAGTTCAAGATTACAATCTATACAATTTGATATACACGTATTTTTTATAAGAAACTAGGAATTTGGTCCAGTACTGAAAGTTTCTTAAAATTATCAGATCTGTGACCTCCAGAACATTTCAAAACAAGGTGTTTTGAAGCCTTTCCAATGTTTAGACATTACTCCAGTACTTTCTGAAGTAATATGATACAGGAAACAAGTGAGAATAAAGAAAACCTGCAGGAGTTTCTCAATGTTTTGGCAATCTGAGAGTCTGAGTTTCTTATAAGCAGTTTCTTATAAAAAAAATACGTGTACTCAAGTACTTTCTGAGTAATATGATAAGGGAAACAAGTGAAAATAAAGAAAAATATGCTAAGAGTCTCCTTTCCTAAAATAAATACTTTCTTAACCCTAATCCATATGGGGGGTGGATTCCACCCCCCCTCAAGATTTTATTTGCCGCCTTTTTAAATGACATCAGCTATGTGCCCCCAACCTCCCTGACTTTTACTAATTATCTATTAGCTACATTTTGATGAAAATAATTTGAACAATGGAACTCACAGGTCACGTGACATGCCCATATTTGGAAGCAGGTAACAGCAAAATCGTTGTTTTGCTTAAATTATGAAGTATTATATCTCAAACGAATTAGCAAACAAAGGGCTTTAATTTGATACAGGAATTTCTGGAATTTGATGACGTCAGCATTTTTTATTTTGACTCCTTTTTGGCAGCCATTTTGGGCTAATTAGCAAATTTGTTTAATATTTTCCACCTTTTTCCATCAAAAACACTCCAATGATGCATTTGTGAGGATTATCACCATTTTTCCCATTTCTTTTTGTCTATTTTTACATGGAACAAATTTATAACATAAATTACGTCGTCAGAGTTGAATAATTTCTACCAAAATATCATTCGAAAATCGCTATTTACAATAAAAGAACATTTTTCAGCAAGTATTTTGACAAACTAGATCGAAAACCGCATACAGTTCATGCAAAATCTTCTTTAAACTCAAATTTAACTTGAGAACCTGATTTTCGCCAATTTTCAACTTTATGACGTCACTGTGACGTCATAGGGCACGGCAACCAAACCCAAATTGTGCTACATGTTGCAAATTACTTGCTCTATAACTGTGCCAAGTTATATTGAATTCTGGTGAGTCTAAGGTTGTTTTCATAGGGGGGTGGAAAGCACCCCCCCCCCATAAATAGTAACTTGAAAAAAGCCCATATGGATTAGGGTTAAGTTATATTAGTTTCTTAAATTTTTGGTGATCTGAGAGTTGAGTTTCTTATAACCAGTTTCTTATAATAAAAATACTTGTATACTTATACAAACAGAAAAATAACTTTAGAACTGTTAGGGCCTATTTGCTGCTCTTTCAGGGAGTCGTGTTTCATTTTATTTCAGCTCTGAGGTGAGTTCTTACATTTTTTGAACTGCGAGAAGGTTCGCAGTTCCATAATAGTGTTAGGGATGCTATTCCATGCAGTAAGAGCTGAGTAATGAAATAATTTTTTACATATTGAAAATTGGTCCTTTTTTAAGAAATATAAAACAAGAATGGTAGCCCCCAGCTTCAGTCATCGAGCCACGGAGGGGGCACTTAACCAGATTTTGGTTGAAGAAGGGGCCACCCAAGCTTAAAAAATATATCTGTTCCTTTCCTGGTACTAATTTTTCGAACTTAAAAAGAGATGTAACTAGTCTATATAACTATATCTAACTATAACTAGATAAGAACTCCGCTTTTTGAGACCTGGCAATTGATGCCTGTTTGGCATTGCTTTGATGAGAAATGTAAACTTTTCAAACTCCGCTCTTTGAGACCTGGCAATTGATGCCTGTTTGGCATTGCTTTGATGAGAAGTATAAGCTTTCAAACTCCGCTCTTGAGACCTGGCAATTGATACCTGTTTGGCATTGCTTTGATGAGAAATACAAACTTTTCAAACTCCGCTCTTTGAGACCTTTCAATTGATGCCTGTTAGGCAAACAACAAATTTTTTCTGCGCCTAGTTTTTTTGGAGTACTATAGGTAATCAATAAACAACTGGTCATTTGCCGAAAGTAGATAGTCCATGCCGAAAAAGAAATGAAAGCTAAGATAATACGTAATTAATGCTGAGACAATGTAAAAAGATATCTTGTCATAATCTGAAAGGAAAAGCAATTAAAACTTCAACGAATAAACTAAAGCTAAAGAAAAAAAATTTCAAATGAATGAATTAATAAAAATCCAAAAAAGTCCGTATCGTCAACTAATCCAAGATTAGCAGTTATGAGTCTAATATCCAATGGCCACTGGTCCGATTTTTAGAAAGACCATACTTCTTACATCTTGATGACAGAAAAACATGGCGGAAGTTAAAGACAGCTAAATTAATTTAATTATTGCAAAATTGTCATCGAGTATGCATTTCACACCAGGAAACAGGATGCACAGCGCGAGTTGTTATGCTTCTATAAAAGTAGGATAATTGAGTCTATTTGTGGCAGTTGTGGCGAGAAGAGGAAGGAAGGTGCTTGGAGGTAAGTAAAATTGCAATATTTTCTACAAAGGTTAGAAATAATTTTGAGCATATATAGTTGTTAGTTAGAACCAGATTGATAGTTTTCACAGACGAATACTGCGTTCACACGTCCTAAATATTAGATGGCCGAAAATCGTAAAAAATGAAGATTTATATGAAAAAACGAAACTAGAACCATGGAGCACAAAAATAGAAAAGAAGCGTATGAAATGGTTTGGTCACTTGATGAGGTTAGACGAAAACACACCTGCACGAAAAGCGTTAAAAGTGGCATTGATAAAATCGAAAGACCAAGGGGACGACCTAAACTTACGTGGATTGAACTGATGAGAAAACAATTGCAATCAAACAATTTGACGTGGGAAGCAGCAAGTGACCTAGCAAAGGATCGCAAGGAATGGAGAGATATTTTGCAACGATAGGATGGCGGAGTGGTGGCATTGTGGGGTCTGTTGCCGGGGTTTCTGGGCTTGGGCTGTATTTTCTGAAANGAACCATGGAGCACAAAAATAGAAAAGAAGCGTATGAAATGGTTTGGTCACTTGATGAGGTTAGACGAAAACACACCTGCACGAAAAGCGTTAAAAGTGGCATTGATAAAATCGAAAGACCAAGGGGACGACCTAAACTTACGTGGATTGAACTGATGAGAAAACAATTGCAATCAAACAATTTGACGTGGGAAGCAGCAAGTGACCTAGCAAAGGATCGCAAGGAATGGAGAGATATTTTGCAACGATAGGATGGCGGAGTGGTGGCATTGTGGGGTCTGTTGCCGGGGTTTCTGGGCTTGGGCTGTATTTTCTGAAAGAGTAGCTATATCCATTCTGCCACCTTCTTTATCAAACAAATTTTCAGATAACTCAGCACATTAGCTATCTTTCGGGCTGCACGGTTCGGGCTTGGGGGCTCCGGTGGTGGATTTTCGCGGTGACATCACTTTTGCCATCCTATGAGATGTAACTTTTAAATAACGGTGTGTGGCTCTGCCACGTTATATCGTTGATGTATAATATATTGTTGTACCCTTGATACCAGAGCCCCGATTTGTCTTGTTTTGTTTTGTTTCTATTTGTATTTATCTTATTTTGGGGCTCTGGTATATCTCAGGGGTAATACAGTAGTGGATTTTTGTAGCTGTTTTTTAGTGCAGTTTATTTTAGTATTTTACAGTTTTTAAGTAACATTCTAGAAATGGAGATGTGCGAGTGTCTAAATGAATGATGAGAAGATGAGAAGAGAGGAAAAGTTGCTTTTCCGGCATGTTACTCAATAAAAATGTCGTAGGCCTTTTGACAAAAGTCGCTATGCCTCGAGGAAATATCCTCAAAAATCTTAAAAAATCCTTTGTTTTCAAGAATCTCATAGACTTTTTCGAGAGAGTGATACGCCCCTTGGTTACGCCCCCTTTTTGTCGATACAAAGAATATGCAGCTTTTGAACTGAAACTTATTATATTTTTGATATTCTAAGCAACCATTGGACATAAAGTATCCTATTCACAGTTTTCAAATGAGATTTGTAAAATTGAGCTGTTATTAGAGCGTTTACAGAAACTGCCTTTTGACGAGGAAAGGCAAGTGCTACGCCCTCCATGAAAAAATATGCCGCCAGTGCTTAGTAACTTTTTGACAAAAGACTTCAGTTTGAACGTATATTTACTTGAAATCATATGCTGCAATTAGAAATGATTTTCAATATAAACATAAAGTTTTAAAAAATGAAAACCGACTCTTTTGAAAACGCAAGCAACTGAATGTTTGAGAATCTTCAAGAAACTGTTTAGTCAAATTGTCTTAGAGATGTGATATCTGAAATGCAGGGCATTACTCTGTCTTCAATGACTGGCGTTGTTGGTATTGTTTTCATAGCATTTTTACTTTCATCTGGGGCAGTATGAATGGTTCATTGTTTTCGCAGTATTGTTGTATTTATATTTCATCTTATTTTGTATGTTTATTTTTATTATATTTATTACCGTATCATTTGTTCAAATTTCTATATTTACCCAAAGCACCGTGAAAAGGTATATTGCATCACAATGAAAACGGATAAAAACGAGTACGGAGTAATGTGAACATCGCCTTGCAGTATTCCAGTTTAATTTAGAATAGAGACTTGAGCTGGTGGTTTTTTATTAAATGCAAGATTGTTTTCTGACGAGAAGCAACTGCTACACCCTCTTTTGCATATAAAAAAAATGCTGGCCTGTGCTTCGAAAATGTTTTAAATTGACAGTCTTTAGTTTTAAATTTATATTTGATTTATATTCAAACGGGGAGTGTTTTTTCTGACTCACCAGGTATACTATAAAAATATGGTTCGCGCGTTCGGTACCATCAAAATTAAACCACGAATATATTATAAGCAAATGATCAAAGTACCATAACATATCATTTATGTAAAAAAATGACGTTTGGAGAATATATTCGTTATGACTTGATTGTAACGATTATATGCTTGTGAAGTGTGGCGTTTTTATATCTGCGCTATTTTATGATACTTTTATCATATCGTAGATGTACAATGAAAGATAAGTTCCAGTTACATTCTATCAGTTGGGCTATTTGAATGTTCAAGTGCATAAAACTGGTAGCTAGATCTTTTCGTCTTTATGTTTGGATTTGATATTTTGCAAATGGGGTAAAGGAGGACAATGTTTGTTTTATTCTAACGTAGTACCATGAGTTTTCGGAAGTAGGAAAGTAACTGCTTCGTCCATCTACAGTATGTAAACACAACGATTGTACTTGTGCTCCAAACAAATTTACAATTAGCCATCTTCGACTTAAAACACGTGCTTCATTAGCAACAAATGTATTGGACTTATTGGCAAAAAATTGTTAAAAGTTTAACTCTGTGGCCTGTTGTGCCTATAACTGCATTTGAGACAAGATTGCTGCAACAATATTTAACAAAAAGAAATAGTATGCTAGAAAACTTTGCAATAATTTGCTAAGTATAAGCATATCTAACTTGCCTAAGGAAATTCACAGGGAAGACTGCAAAAGGACTTGTCCAAGTCTGTCCAAGTCTCTCTCTCTCTCTCATGAGTCGATTGGCGATAAAAACTCGAATAGCAATAGGCACTGCATTTATTACCAATCGTCCGAGGAAAGAAAGTGAGACTCGGTGGACAGGTCCAGACTTCTACAGGAGCAACCTTTAGATGAGACACTCCCCCAGGAGATATGAATCCAGGAATCACAGTGGGATACTCCCATCAATCGAGGTACGCCCTCTTTTCCTTCCTTTTGGATTGCTTGAGCAACTATCTGACAATTTAGCCTTCTATTATAACAGATAACTGGTTAGTACCCTGCAGTAGAAAAAATCTAAAACTTTAACAGGGGGAGAACTGTCTCGCCAACGCAATGAGGAATAAAGTGATTTTTATTGGAAAATTTTCAAGTACAAATGTAACAGCTTGATATTCATCGAGAATGCAGGAAAGTGCTCTCTAAAACAATTTGTGTTTGCTTTATTTTTTCTGGAGTTTGATAATTCATGGAAACAAAAACGGTAACGCAAACAGAATGCATCGTTGTTACTGGACTTTGGAGCAAGTCCACGTTGCTACTTTTATGCGACAAGGAATTCGTCCTCCTGCTGCTCTGTCTACTTCTAGCCTACAGAATTTGCGGAAGTAGGCCAAAACTTTCGGTAAACAGGATGCACTGCTCCAATTTATGAGACAATGAATTCGTTTTCCTGCTGTTCTGCCCGGTTCGGTCTAACTGTGGGCGTGTTATCCCTACATAATCGCTTATGTAGGCAAAAGCAAATATCGGGACTTGAGGGCGGCGCCTAGACTAGCTACACAATCCCTGTATGCTCCTTAGAACTGATATGTCAATGTCATCAGCAACAACAACATAATCGAAATCGAGGGACTAGTGTAGCCAGGGGCGAATCCAGACCGAAGTTGAAGGGGGGCAACCTGCATAGAGGGCGCCAAAAATACAATAGAACGAAAGCGCGCCGAAGGCGCGCGAAAATTTTTGGACTCCAGGATAAGAAGATTCTTTGGCTTTTCTTCTAAATAATGCCTTTATTTGTATGTTTCACCCCATATTCTAATAAAGACAGTTAAAAAAGAGTGCGGTAGGGTCATGATGAGGGGCGCATTTCTCGCCAAAAGGGGGCGCCAAGCTGAGTTTTCATCGTGAAGGGGGGCAGTTGCCCCCACTTGCCCCCCCTATATCCGCCACTAATTTTAGCTAGTCTAGGCGGCGCCACGTATTGGACAAGGACAAGGACGAGGTGGACAAGAACCTTCACTGCATGTTTCTCAGGTTGGTGCTCATTCTGAAGAAAAATTAACATACAAATATTCCTGTGACGATATGCACTCGAGTTTCATGTGTGACAAATGATAATTGGTCAGAATTTCTTTTTTTGTTTTGTTTTTCTATACCCAATATAACAATTTTACAAAGACGAATTACCCAAGACACATCCCTACAAGGACGATACCTCGAGGAGCAAAAGATCATGACTACCCTGAGGCCATTGCAAAAATAACATGCAATAAGATTACAACTAAATATACGACTACAAAAAGCTACACATAAAACGATTTTACTGAAATGTACTACACTGCTAGAGCCGGTTTCACATTGGATGTCGGACTAATATAGGCGATAATTTTCAACAAGACCCTGGACCATATGGGTAGTGTGGACACAATTCGTGTCGATTGTGCCCACCATTCATGGTCTAACTGTGCCTAAAGGAATAAATGTATTTCGTTACCTTGCTTGTCTTCATTTAATTGGTATCTTTCCTCTCCTGCTTTGCTGCCTTGCTTCGATCGTTTGGTGTAGGCCTAAATTTCAAATGTTACCGCGCTCCGGAAGTTATGGCCTGAGAACTAGTTCCCAGGCGACTTTCTTTCTTACAAGACGACTTGGGCAAGTCCAAAAAGACCCCAGCCAAGAGAACAACAACGACAACCGCTGTCACTGCTCCCCGTCCAGAGTGTCCCCATTACTAAAGACTCTGCTCCCATGCTAACAGGTCAGGACTAATTTAACAGGTCAGGGCAAATTTTTTCCAATATTTTTGATCTGGAGATTCAATTTTAGCATGGATGATGCTAATCATCATGGATGATGATGATGGATGATGTGCCTAACATCTAATGAGAAACAGACGTACGAATGAAAGGGGGGAAAAGAAGGACTAAGTGGCTGTGTGGCGTGAAACAAAAGTTTACAATTATAAACGTCATTAAAAAGATCTTTGTCACAATACAATATAATAGAATTTGTATTATAACGTTGTTTGAAAGGCTACTGATTTCAACAAATAGTCATAATGCTACAGAAACTCTGGCGAGAAGATCTTGTCGTAGCCACTTAGTCTTTCTTCTTTTCTCCTCCATCGTAAGTTCAACAATGCATCATTGTAAGATGTATGACCAAATGACCGGACAATGAGCCATTGCATTGCATGTATAACCGAACTTTCGAGACCTTTGATAGCCCCAAGGAGAAATAAAATTTGTCGAAACTGTTTCCTACGTTGATTTTCCATACTTTTAAATTGTGAAACGTTTCCAAATTAAATATATTATGATAGGTGAATGATCCACCTAAGCCTGGATAAAATGTACCACGATTTTCACTATTCTGATAAAAGGTTGTGGCATCTTTAAGCAATGTTGATATACCAAAAGTGTAGAAAATTTTGGCCTTTCACGTTTCAAATTCAATTCAAGCCTCTGCATACTCAGTTGCAGTTAATTGTAAAGCAGCAAAGCAGCAAAAAGTGCTCCGTATCCTCAATACCAGAATACATTTGAGCCTCCGTTGTCTGGAAAAGAAAGAGTATGGTAATGAGGGAGTGTGGTAATGGCGAGTGAGGAATGGGAGTGGGTAATAGAAGTTAGCAACAGTTCAAGTCTCTAAAAGTTTTAGGCTCAGAAGTTTCATTCCCTGAAATTTTTAAACTAAAATCTTGCTTTAATGTGAATTGTGAATGGGGTTAAGCTCTTTTTGTTTTTGTTAGAAACTCAACTCTGAATTTTGCAGCAAGGTTTCTTAACTTTGGCCCAATTCTACGTAATAAGATTTTCTTATAAGAGTTTTTTAATTTTCATTACATTGAATTTCGCAATTTATCATAATTCATCGAATACCGTTCATACTGCTTTTTGAGCCTCGGGAATTACAAGAAAGAACCAAATCATAAAAATCCGCTAATAAGAAAATGCAGGCTTACCCTTGTAAGATCTTAACTAATGTACCATATCCCATATTTCAATGAAAACAAAGTTTATTCTTATGAATGGTTAAAATTACAAAAACCAGGCTGCTCTAAAAATAACCATATCTGCCAGGTTAATCCTATCACAAAGGTAACACTTAGATGGAACATAATTTAGCACTTTCTCCATTAGCCAAAAGGGAACACGTAAGGATCGTTCTTGTAATCGAGTTTTTTGTGGCCAAACCAACCCATGTCTAAGGAAAATCTACCAAAAAATGAACCTTGTTTAGAAAATTTCGGGCCCCAAAATCCACACATATGGGCGGCACATACCCGTACTCTCAACATGTTATATAACTCGTTTTTCAATTCCAACCAACAGTTATCTAAAAGTTGTACATGCATTGACCAGTTGTACTACATCAGCGGAGCCCTCAGCATCGAGGTTGCAGATTACATATGTAGATAGATGCACATGTAGAACTGAACGAATTGAAAGTTTTGAGGTTCATACTTTTGAGAATAACTTATCTCAGAATATATCATATCTCAAAATAATGCCATTTTATGACTATTGCTATATTGTCAAACCACATGACTGATTTTGTTCTGTTCTTTACTTCTGCAAACCAAAATTTTTTAATAAGAACCTGGACAGAACAAAAGGGTGATAATCCCAAATTTCAGGCTGTGGATTCTTGATAAATAAGGGTTTTTCTTCTTATATGCGGATTTTTACTGTATTTACATCGTTCATTACATTGAGAAATGCTTTTTAAAATGTGTTTGGCACGGTTAAAGGTTTTGTTCATGAACATGGGCAAGATTGAAAAATGTATTGAAATTGTTGAAGTTGTCACATGTACGAGCTCAGGAGACAAATCGTGCGTGGATATTTCTTTGTTCTATCTATAGACAGACGTATTTACATCTGCCTATTACCTTCAAAATGTTATTTACCATTTATTTAATTTAATTGTAGGCTGCTGCTAATCAACCAAAGGCTTCAAGATGAAGCTTGTCCTCTTGCTCATCGTTGGACTGGCTCTTGCAATAACTGGTAAGTATATTAGCGTAGGAGGAAGGAGTTTGGTGGGCGGCAGCTCCCCTAGCGCTTGGGAAATTTACATAAGTCGCACATGTTCGGGAAAAAGATTCGCCTGAAGTTGTTCAAAATTCTCTTAAACGATTGACTTTTTATTAGGCAGCACGCACTACCCCCCC
>REGM01000179.1:162396-178073 GCA_004194415.1 Aurelia aurita
TGGTTCGTTGATTAACTTTGTTTAGAGACGCTTTTTATTATTATGCTTACAAACAATCCATTTATGTTATCCCGCTGTGCTGTTATTATTATGTAAATTATTATCGTTCGTTTAGGAGTTAAAATTAGGAACTGATTGTTTTGTTTTATGCTGTGCTAACCAGAAGATTTGTACTGTGCTAACCCGAAGATTTATGCTAACCAGAAAATATAACCAGATAAGAAACTTTAGAGAGACCACCATAAAGTAAGTTTTATTTTGACTGTATGTTTATCGCTGAATATCGTTTATGTTATTGTCGTTAGCTCCTCAGTCTGTAACCTTTATTAATTTTACTTTATTTATCTATTTGTTTCAGATCGAATAAATAACTCTTAAAGTTTATACGATTCGGTGTTTATTCTAAAGCCTGCCTGACAAACCATACATTCGATTTTATGATATCATGAAGAAACCTGTGAACTAACTGCAACCGAAATGAAATGAAAGCAAAACATGGCTGAAGCAGAACAGTTAAAACGAGGAAAAATCGATCGAAGAACCGCGAAAGCAGCATTTACAAGAGCTTTGAAAGCCGTAGGACACGTTATTGCGAACGAAAGGCCAGCGGACGAGGTGAAAGAATTATTGGGTAAACTCCAAGGAGCGTTTGAAAACTTAGTAACCAAACATGAAGAATTTACGAAGTTAATCGAAGATGACGACGAGTATGAGAAAGAGGAAAGATGGCTAGCAGAATGTCAGGACTCGTTCATGGAAACTGAGACTAAAGCGAAGCAATTTATTGATAAATTGGAAGAAAATACAGGCAGTGAAGATGAAGACGAAGAATCGGAAAGATCCTCTATTATTTCAGGAAATTCTGGTGATCAAAACTTCCGTGGAAACTCACAACAGTCTGATGGAATTCCAAATATGCAGGCAATGACGCAAGGAGACACAGATGATGAAGTTGTTGACAAAGAGCAAATTAGTGAGGAGGCAGACCATTATCAAGCATCAGGGGGGTTAATCCAAACGGAAGACAATGAAACCTCAAAGAAAGAACGTCAATTTTGTGGATTTAAGGTGGAAAAACCCAAAATGCCGTCATTTTCAGGCGATGTACGAGAATATGCAATATTTCGTTCTGATTTTAAGCATGCAATCGAGGCTAGATACACCAAGAGGGATGCAATAACACTGCTGCGGACATGTTTAAAGGACAAACCTTTGGAATTAATAAAAGGAATTGGATCTGATTATGATGCGGCATGGGAGTATTTAGATGCTATATATGGTGATCCACGTTTTGTATCAGATGCAATCACGCAAGATATTACCAAATTCAGACCACTGCAAGATGGGGAGGATGCCCGTTTTTGTGACTTGGTACATCTCGTCAAACGATGCTACAACACGCTGAAGGAAGTTGGAATACCCAGTGATATGGACAATAGTCATATGCTTTCAATCATAGAGCAGAAAATGTGTGCTGATGACAGAAAAATATGGGCACGTTACCTAGAGCAAGAAAAGAAAGTTCCAACTTTGCAAGCTTTGATGTTATGGATGACAGTTGAGATGAAGTCTCGCATGCGTGCCACAGCACCGATTAGGTCAACCTTTGCTCACAAGCGTACTGTCACACACGTCACTACCGAAAGCAACAACAGCAACATGCCAATGAGACACAAATGCTGGCTCTGCTGAAACTCTTCGCACTGGCCAGACCAATGTACTAAGTTTGCCACGCTCAATGTCGATGACCGTCACAAAGCTGCCAGAGAGAGTCATGTATGTTTTAGCTGCCTGAAAAAAGCTGGAAGGGATCACAAAGCTGCCAACTGTAGCCGTCGCCAGCAGTGTTCAAAAGTTGAAAATGGTGTACGCTGCAATAGTTTTCATCATCATCTCCTGCACAAAGAGAAAACCAGCCCAGTAAAGGTTGGTGTTGCCATAGCATCTGATGACAGAGAAGCCATTCTACCAGTCATTTCAGCCAACATCTCAAATTCAAAAGGTTTCTTCAAGCGAGCAAATATATTGCTAGATTCCGGTGCACAGATCAGTTTGATACGTCAAGAGACTGCTGAAACCTTAGGACTAAATGGTCAAGATGTTGCGGTCACTATTACAAAAGTCGGTGGAGAAGAAGAAACTTTGAAAACGAAGAAGTATACTATTACAGTTTCCCCGATCAATGACAGCAGACAGTATTCTGTCAAGGCAATTGGTATTCCAGTTATCAGTGATGACATTAAAGCAGTCAATACTGCACGACTGCCAGAAATGTTCGGACTGCATACAGATAAGTTCAGAAGAGGAAATGGCCCAGTGGATTTGTTAATTGGCATTGATTATGCAGTCATGCATTCTGGTGAAACAAAGCAAGTTGACCATCTGATGGCTCGCCAGTCTCCACTTGGATGGGTGATTTTTGGAGCAAGACCAGGAGAAACATGTGATGTCACACGTATTTTTCATGTGAAGTATGCAGCACCAGTAGATCTTGCTGCCTTTTGGACAACGGAAGCAATGGGAGTGAATGTAAAGCCCTGTGTATGCACTGCAGACAAACTGAGTCAAGCTGAGAAAGAAGAAGCCAAAATTATAGAAGAATCATGTGTGAAAGTAGGAAACCAGTGGCTAGTTCCATACCCCTGGAAAAAGGATCCAGATCTGCTACCTAACAATAAGATATTGGCAGTAAAACGTCTAGAGTCAATGGAGCGCCGATTGAAGATGAAACCTGAACAAGCAGAAGCATACGATAAGCAGATGAAAGAGATGAATGAAATGCACTTTTCGCGAAAGTTGACAACTGAAGAATTGAAAGACTACAAGGGTCCTGTGCATTACATCCCACATCATGCAGTCCTTAGGCCAGAGAAGAAAAGCACACCAGTCCGAATTGTGTTCAACTCATCCTCAGTTTTTCAAGGTCATCAGCTCAACGACTATTGGATGAAAGGCCCAGACTTGCTGAACAATCTGTTTGGAGTCAATCTGCGTTTCAGAGAAAGAGAAGTAGCGTTGATTGGTGACATTTCAAAGATGTATCATCGAATATTGATACCAGAACGAGATCAACATGTTCACCGATTCCTTTGGCGTAATTTAGAGGCAGACAGAGAGTCTGATGTTTATGTCAAGACAGTTCTCACATTTGGAGACAAGCCAGCTCCAGCGATGGCACAGATAGCGTTGAGAAAGACAGCAGAGGAATGTAAAGAAGTCAAACCGGAAGCTGCAAAAGTACTGACAGAAAATGTGTACATGGATGACATATGCGAATCAGTGAAAACGGTAGAAGAAGCAAAGAAGCTTGCAGAAGACATAGACATTGTGTTAAAGAATGGAGGTTTCCAAGTCAAAGGATGGATATCAAACAAGGAACTGTGTAAAAGGAGCCAAGATGAAGTCGGATCAGATACAATCAAAATGATACAAGGTGAAGCAGATGAGAAAGTCCTTGGGATTGCTTGGGACAGAAAGTCAGATACGTTGTCACTTACAGTTAAATCAGATTTGATGAAGCTCATCGATGAAGAAGAACATCTTCCAGAGAATGTAGCACTGACCAAAAGAAAGCTACTTTGTGAAGTTGCAAAGATTTATGACCCTATTGGATTGGCTGCTGCATTCATTATCAGAGCAAAGATTGGCATGCAAGAACTGTGGCAGACTGGAGTTGATTGGGATACGGAAATTCCTACAGCTACGCAAGGCAAATGGATTGAACTGTTCAAAGAAATGAAGGAGCTCAACAATATTTCCTTCAAGAGAGCATTACTTACAGCTGATGTTGCAGAGAAACCATCTTTGTGTTTATTTTCAGATGCATCACAAGAAGCCTTTGGAGCATGTGCATATCTTCGACAGTAAATTGAAGATGGAAATTTTGATGTGAGATTCATCGCTGCCAAATCAAGAGTTGCACCACTGAAACAGCTCACTATACCACGTTTAGAGTTACAAGCTGCTGTCCTTGCATCACGTCTAGCAAAAACGATACAAGAAGAATCCAGGATAGAGTTTCATGATGTCAAGTTCTTCACTGACAGCTCGATAGCATTGGCCTGGATTCAGAGCCCATCACGCAACTACAAGCCATTTGTATCATCAAGGATTGGAGAGATTCAAAGCAATTCAGATCCAAGCCAGTGGAGGCATATCCCAAGTGAAGACAATGTAGCGGATGATTTGTCACGAGGCATCCACGTGCAGAAACTGAATGAAAGATGGATGCATGGCCCAGAGTTCCTACGACTTGCAGAAGAATTATGGCCAACAAAATCTGTTCCATCACGAGCAAAGGAAGACAACGAGCTCCGTCAAGCAACAAAAGTCTGTTTGGTGATAAACCCAAGAGTTGAAAATATCATCGATTATGAGAGATTCTCCAGTTGGAAGAAGCTGATACGAGTTACTGCATGGATCAAAAGACTTGCTGAAAACATCAGACTACAAAAGTGTAACCAAACATTTCAAGGTGGACCACTGACACCTGAAGAGCTTCAGAAGGCAGAGATGTTTTTGATCAAAGATGCACAGAAAAACTTGCATGAACGAGTAAAGAAAGGCGAATTCAAGTCACTCAGTCCGTTCACTGATGACAAGGGAATTATTAGAGTTGGAGGCAGAGTGGATAAAGCGGTAGTGTCTTACGAGATCAGACATCCAGCACTGCTACCAAATGATCACAGGATTTCACTGCTGATAACGAGACACGTGCATCAACATGGACATACCGGAGTTGCAACAACAACGGCCAAGATAAGGAGGAAGTACTGGATACTGAAGGGTAACAAAATTAGCAAGTCCGTCAAGTTTAAGTGTGTGTTCTGCAGAGAATTGGCACACAAAGCAGAAGAACAACAAATGGCAAGCCTTCCTTCAATCCGACTAACACCACAAACGCCACCATTCTACTACACAGCCTGTGACTATTTCGGACCGTACAACGTCAGGATTGGACGTAACAAGACGACAAAGCATTATGGTGTGATTTTCACATGTCTGAACACAAGAGCAGTTCACCTAGAATTAGCAACGGACTGTTCTACAATGGACTTTTTACAAGTATTGCGAAGATTTTTCTGCTTTCGAGGTTTTCCAGCAGTAATTCTAAGCGACAATGGAACACAAATGGTTGGCGCAGAAAGAAATTTGCGAGAGATGATAGAAGGACTTGACATCGATCAACTTCGAGAATATTGTGCAGAAAGAGGTATCAATTGGATTTTCATCACACCAGCAGCACCACATCAAAACGGATGTGCAGAGGCACTTGTCAAGAGTAGCAAAAGGGCATTAAAGAGTGCAATTGGTGAACAAGTTTTGAGACCCTTTGAACTGTATACTTGCTTATTAGAAGTTGCAAATTTGCTGAACCAGCGCCCAATTGGTCGAATTCCAAACGATCCTGATGATGGAGCCTACTTATGCCCGAATGATCTCCTGCTAGGAAGAGCTACATCAGAAGTACCACAAGGCCCATTTCAAGAAACAAAAGATCCACGTCAACGAGTAGAGTTTGTTCAACAAATTGTCAATTCATTCTGGAAAAGATGGATAAGAGATGTTTTTCCATCACTTGTTCCTCAAAAGAAATGGCACATGGACCACCGCAATGTTCAGCCAGATGACACAGTCATTGTGGCCGAAAGTAACGCAATCAGAGGAAAATGGAACATGGGAAGGATCATAGAAGTATTCCCCGGACCAGATGGACGAGTTCGCAATGTTAAAGTGAAAACAGCAACAGGAGAATACAGTCGCCCAGTGACAAAGATTGCAGTAATATCTCCAGCAGAAGGATACGATTGAACTAAAGTTGATACATTTGATAAGGACCACGCCCTTATCGGGGGCGGAGGATGGTTCGTTGATTAACTTTGTTTAGAGACGCTTTTTATTATTATGCTTACAAACAATACATTTATGTTATCCCGCTGTGCTGTTATTATTATGTAAATTATTATCGTTCGTTCAGGAGTTAAAATTAGGAACTGACTGTTTTGTTTTATGCTGTGCTAACCAGAAGATTTGTACTGTGCTAACCCGAAGATTTATGCTAACCAGGAAAATATAACCAGATAAGAAACTTTAGAGAGACCACCATAAAGTAAGTTTTATTTTGACTGTATGTTTATCGCTGAATATCGTTTATGTTACTCTATGATACAAATTTAAACTTACTAAATCTCAGCAGCCTTCTACATATATGGAACATAGTGGAAACAAAAATATACTAGGGGGCGGAATCCGCCTCCCCAGGTCAGATAGGGTTAAAAAAGCTTGATTCGAACTTCAAAACATGGAAGAGATCTTCACTTGCAATTTGCGACCTTGCATGCCCAGTGGCGGCGCCAGCCGCAAAAAAAGTGGAGGGGACAAAGGAAGATGGGGGTCTGGGGGCTACACCCCCAGAAAAACTTTTCAGGTCCAAGCCCTTTCTATACTCAGGAAACGCCCTTTTTACCCCTAGGAAACACCCTTACTTGTCTATCAAACTCTAGAGATAACTACTTAAACTACTTAACCCCTCCTTAGATATTTTCTCAACGGATTTAGACGAATTGGAAAACTGACCTCGGAGAAAAGTGGGGGACGTCCCCCCCATTCCCCCCCCCCCCGCGGCTCCGCCACTGTCCATGCCTAAATCGGCAGTGTATTAGTCCAGTTATTTAATTAAACACTCAAAATTTCTGAGGCAGCCTAGGACAGATGACCATTGAATGGTGCTACCCATGCGTAATTTGAAAGTGTTTTGAGGCAACTAAACCATTACATTTATCATTTTTAAATGATTGATTCTCAAAGTATGTAGTAATGACGCCACAAAGCACAAGAGTCTCTATAGACTGGTTCTGATTTATATTGGAAGCCAACCAACAGCGTTCCAGTTGGGCCTAAGTCTACATTGCTATGGGATGTTCAGAATTATTCGAAAAATAAACCATTACTTCACGTCTCATGAGCTGAAGAATTTACGAATACTGGGAATTTTCATAAATAATTTCTAACTAAAGATGCAGGATTTATTTCAAGAACCACTGTGACTGGTTTGGAAAGAAACTATCCCAGAATCTCATTTCCACCAACTTCCACGTCTAATAACATTTAAATACATATGATTGGCTAGTGGAAATGCGCTGTTGGTCAAAAAAGGAATCAATGAAACTCTTCTGCAAGAAGGATTCACCGAAGTAAATGAACGGAGATGTAGTAATGCAGTCATTGTCTGCCATTGTCCTGACGCCAAATATGGCTATGAAGTGTAATCAAGGCCAAAATCAAACCTTGACTGTGAAGAGACAATCATGCACTTTTGTTACAATCATGCACTTTCCGATCATGCACTTTCCATCCTTGTCCTTTTCAGTCATGCACTTTGTAATCGTGCACTTTTCAATCATGCACTCTGCACTCGTGCACTTTCAATCTTTGCACTCTCAATCATGCACTTTATAATCGTGCACTTTCCATTTTTGCACTCTCAATCATGCACTTTCCAATCATGCACTTCATAATCCTGCACTTTCCATTTTTGCACTCTCAATCATGCACTTTCTGATCATGCACTTTCCAATCATGCACTTTGTAATCGTGCACTTTCCTATCATGCACTTTCCGATCATGCACTTTGAAGTCGATTCACTTTTCATTCATGCACTCATAAAGATAATTATGTACTTGAAAGGCATTAATGTACTTTGTGATCGTGTACTGTCTATTCTTACAGTACTTCGTGATCTTACACCCAGTGTAACCAAAGTACAAAATTCCGAAATCATTCAACCCTAAGTGAAACATAGCACGCTTATAAAGTTGACGTTTGCTTTAAGCGCGCTTGCTAATTGTCATCAGTCTGCCGGCAAATTAGGAAACCCGCGTTAAATTTCACAGAAGATCGGGAGAGGATTGATGAAAGATAACGAAATCTTATTGCACTGAAGCGCAGGTTCTTTGCAGTTTTGGAAGATCTTGATTATATATACAGGGTGTCCCAAAAAAAAGTATAAGCGTTTGAACAGTTCCTGTGGAGGAGCCTTATTTCCAAAAATTTTTATTCAACCTTTATGATATAGATGAAATCTTAACTTGAAATTTGCGACCTCGCATGACCAAATCGGATTTGTATTTGTAGAGTAATTCATCTAAACAGGCAACATTTTTGAGGCAGGCTAAGACAGATGGTTATTGAATTATGCTGCTACTATCTATGCTTAATTTGAAAGTGTTTTTGGGGCAGCTCAACAATAATTTATTTTATGGAAATTTGTTGAGCTATTAAATTGAGATATATTTTCACTAATTCAAAAGCCTGAATATTTCGTTTTTATGACTGAACAATCATAAAAGAAACGAAAGTTGGGTGAGAAGTTCCGTTCTTGGTAGAACACAATACTTGAGAAAGTTCCTTCAGTCCTATAAAGTTACTCAGTGAACTGTGAAAGTGTAACTGCACCTTTTCTCGTCATTTTTTCTAATTGTTATAATAATTCAATTGATCAACAAACTTTTAAGAATGGGAAGTTTATTGGTTGATCTGCCTCAAAAACACTTTTAAATCAGGGACTGCGGAGCCGGGGAGGGGCTTGGGGGGCTAGCCCCCCCAATAATTTTCAAGTCGTACTTTTTAATTTTTTAAGAAATTATGTTTATATCAGCAAATATCACCTAGGGTTCATAACTTAAGCACTATCGAAGTTGCAACTATTGTTATCAATAGAAATGAGAACAAGATACGAAATGTTGGGAATTTTGATTGAAAGTTGGATCTATTGCCTATACAAACTTATTCTTAAGAAATAAAGTTCGCGTTATTAAGTTCTGTTAAGTTTAAAATATTTATTTCGGCTATCTTTAAAGCACGGAATCCGGAATCCGGAATCCGGAATCCGGAATCCGGAATCCGGAATCCGGAATCCGGAAAGTGTAGGGCAATCTTTAAAGCACGGAATCCGGAATCCGGAATCCGGAAAGTGTAGGGCAATCTTTAAACCACGGAATCCGGAATCCGGAATCCGGAAAGTGTAATAATATGTAATATGAAATAATGTTATGAATGAATATGTAATATGAAATAATGTTATGAATGAATGTAGGGCAATCTTTAAACCACGGAATCCGAAATATGGAATACCGACTATGGAACACGTGGTCAGGTAGAGAGTTTTAGGCAACCCCTCAACCCTAACGATGATATCACCCTAATGCAGAAGTGCACCTCCCATAGGGCATGTATAGGCAGGCACAGGTGCAGTTCTGAATTAGCCTTTAGGATTTCACGAAATCTCGCAATATTGCAGAAACCCTTCCCTTTAAGTAAATCATACCTCATCCTTTTGTAGGCGAAAATGTTGTTCGAGAAAGGTTTATTTGTCTGGTCTAAATACTTCTTATAATTAGCTTCATGTTGCCTAATAACTGACAAAAGATTAATCCTTAGAGTTATGCGTTTGGGTCATTCTTTCTTCCTCGAGAAAAGAAGGTCAGATTGTTATCAATTTATGAATCGAATCTTTAATCTTTTAATCGAATTTTTAATGGGCAATCTTTAAAGCACGGAATCCGGAAAGTGTAGGGCAATCTTTAAAGCACGGAATCCGGAATCCGGAATCCGGAAAGTGTAATAATATGTAATATGAAATAATGTTATGAATGAATATGTAATATGAAATAATGTTATGAATGAATGTAGGGCAATCTTTAATAGGCCAATTGTTATCAAAGCTTGAACTTATTTCGTATTTACTCTGCTTTCGTCGTATAACCATTTGCGAACTTGATTAATCAATATTTTAGTTTTATTACTGTTGTATTGAATACTTGTATTGAACGCAAGCTTTCTAGAAATTCATGTTGCATTTCTTTGAGCCCATACTTGCAGGTACAGTACTAAACGGTACAGTACAGTCTACATTAATCTAAACGGGGGATCTTCTGATAACCAATTAATAAACAAAGTGGAGTATGGTGACGTAAACTCAGCAAACAGTGTACAATAATTTCTATGAATCAGTCGAAATCACCCCATGAAACATTAACTAAGTCTTTCTGACAAAGTTCAGTCCGTCTCTAAGGAGCCTATCCAGGTTGAAACAAAACGAAAAAGGTACGCGATACCCTCCGTGATGAAGTGGAATTCAATAGATTTATTGGCGTGCAGTTTGGTATGTTATAAAACGAGGGGAGAGCCCCTCATACCGGTGTTCCAAACTCACTGAACTTTACGTCTTCCGATAAATACTCACTGCTGACACGGCCCGATACGTTCAGCTATTACTTTCTAAGGGGATTTCATATTAAATTGATAGTCGTAAATCATTTGCTTCTGTGATAACCATTGGATAAAGTAATTACCTCTAGGAAAATATATGCTTACATGCAGGTACAGCGTAAAACTTGTGATTTTGGAGAGTTCAATACGATTCCGAGTGGTTGGTACACCGGGTGCTTGGACTGAAAAATGCTTGGATTCTGGATTCCGTGCTTTAAAGATTGCCCTACACTTTCCGGATTCCGGATTCCGGATTCCGGATTCCGTGGTTTAAAGATTGCCCTACACTTTCCGGATTCCGTGCTTTAAAGATTGCCCATTAAAAATTCGATTAAAAGATTAAAGATTCGATTCATAAATTGATAACAATCTGACCTTCTTTTCTCGAGGAAGAAAGAATGACCCAAACGCATAACTCTAAGGATTAATCTTTTGTCAGTTATTAGGCAACATGAAGCTAATTATAAGAAGTATTTAGACCAGACAAATAAACCTTTCTCGAACAACATTTTCGCCTACAAAAGGATGAGGTATGATTTACTTAAAGGGAAGGGTTTCTGCAATATTGCGAGATTTCGTGAAATCCTAAAGGCTAATGCAGAACTGCACCTGTGCCTGCCTATACATGCCCTATGGGAGGTGCACTTCTGCATTAGGGTGATATCATCGTTAGGGTTGAGGGGTTGCCTAAAACTCTCTACCTGACCACGTGTTCCATAGTCGGTATTCCATATTTCGGATTCCGTGGTTTAAAGATTGCCCTACATTCATTCATAACATTATTTCATATTACATATTCATTCATAACATTATTTCATATTACATATTATTACACTTTCCGGATTCCGGATTCCGGATTCCGGATTCCGTGGTTTAAAGATTGCCTTACACTTTCCGGATTCCGGATTCCGGATTCCGGATTCCGTGGTTTAAAGATTGCCCTACACTTTCCGGATTCCGGATTCCGGATTCCGGATTCCGTGGTTTAAAGATTGCCTTACACTTTCCGGATTCCGGATTCCGGATTCCGGATTCCGTGCTTTAAAGATTGCCCTACACTTTCCGGATTCCGGATTCCGGATTCCGGATTCCGGATTCCGGATTCCGGATTCCGGATTCCGTGCTTTAAAGATAGCCTATTTATTTCTGAAAGTAGAGAGGCTTTATGTTTCCGTAGAGCCAAATTCGCATAAATCGGATCGCTTCTGACCAAGAAAGACAATCCGACTTGCACGAACTCCGACTTATGCGAACTAATTTGAAAATGAAAATGCGGATGGGACTTTCAAGTCTCTTCGTTTTTTTCCGACTTATGCAAATATCCGAATTATGCGAGTCCGCCTTACGCGAGTATGACTGTGTTTACTACATTAAATGTAATAATTCCGCGAAATTACGAAATTCTTAACTTTATAACATAAAAGATTAAAGCGGGGCATTTCTTTCATCCAAAAGACGCTCCGTGTGGCACATGAACCTTTCGCCATCAGATGAAAGATTGCAATACTGTACACTTTATTCACCAATGATTTTATGGAGATTTAGTTGTTGAATATGCTACTAATGAAGATCTTTTTTAGGCATTTCTAGCTATGAAAAGGGCGTTGGTCACATTTATAGCCAAAGTAGAGGGCGTGGTCGAGACAATTTTTCTGGGGGCTTCGCCCCTAGACCCCCTCCAAGTTTCCCACTGCTTTCTAGCCCCTCCAATCCAAAATATGCTCCGCGGTCCCTGTTTCAAATTATGCATAGATTGTAATAGCAATATTCAATAGTCATCTGTCATAGGCTGCCTCAAAAATTGTGCATGTTTAAGTGAATTATTCCGCTGATACTCAACCAATTGGAACATGCTAGGTCGCAAATTCCAAGTTAAGATCTCATCTGTATCATCACGTTAAAATAAAAAAAATCAGAAATGAGGCTCCTCCGCAGGAACCGTTCAAACACTTATACTTTTTTTTGGGACACCCGGTATATAGTACATTTCAAATGTATTCCATTTCCCTTGTGGCACATTTTTATGTTCAAGTAAAAGTATAACTTTTACATGATTTTACTGCTGTTAATTATTTCACTGGAAGGATGTGAATCCAATTTGCCAATTTCTATTTACAAAGGGAAATAAGAACCCTTTTGTGTGCAGGCAACTAGTTTTAGAGCGGTATATACTGTATGCTATGTTCATTCAATTTACAGCTCCTGTCACCAAAGCTATCTGTACAATAAATCTTTGGGTAAATTACACCATTAGCAATGGCCTACTCCAGTGGCGGCGCCAGCCGCAAAAAATTGGAGGGGACAAAGGAAGATGGGGGTCTGGGGGGGAACTCCAGGAAAATTTTCAGGGAAGCGCCCTTTTCATACTCAGGAAACGCCCTTTTTACCCTCAGAAAACACCCTTATTCGTCTATCAAACTCTAGAGATAATTACTTAACCCCTCCTAAGATATTTTATCAACGGATTTAGACGAATTGGAAAACTGACCTCGGAGAAAAGTGAGGGGGGACTTGTCCCCCCCATTCCCCCCCGTGGCTCTGCCACTGTCTAGACTAGATATTGGATGCTATTCGACACCAAATTACTCAATTATTTTGCACGGTGTATTTTAGACTTGCTGCAAAAAAGTTTTGTATTTCATGTCGATTTTTATTCTTTCCTGAGTCATATTTTTAAAATTTCGTTGCGTCTCATATACAGGCCAAGTCCTCCGCATCATTTTCACATTAAAATTATGCTGATATAATCGTTAAAGCCCCGGTCAAACGCATCCAACATTTCATCCAACATTTGTTTTCAGCATGTTGGATGAAATGTTGGATGCGTTTGACCAGCCATGTTGGGTCATCCAACATTTGCAAAGTGATGTTAGATAAAGTTTGATCGAGATCAAAAACAAATTTTGTTTTCAAATGTTGGATGGAATGTTGGATGCGTTTGACCGCTTCATCCAACATTCCACCCAACATTTCATTTGTGGGCATGCGCAGAACGTTCTAAAAGTTGATATTTTGTCATTTGACCGCCATTTTCAATAATTTTCAACATGTTCCTTTCGAAGTCAGCCACTCTTGTTTCTATTTTGCGTTACGCGTCTTTTTATCATTTGTAGACATGTCGCTGCGCAGGCAAATAACGACCATGGATTTTACTAGAAATGTTGGATGTAATGTTGGATGAAATGTTGGATGTGTTTGACGAAGGCTTTAGTCTTCATTTCCCCCTTTTAATGATTCCCCCTTTTGCAGATTTTGAGAAGTTAATTTATTCTCGTTTAGAGATGAAAGATCTAGTTTTTTAATGCTAGATTTAAGATTTGCGTGCAACGATCTCGTTTCCAGCTTAAATGTTTAACGCTTCCAAATTCGACGTTCTGTTTTCAGATCCCCCTTTTACAGATTTTGAATGAATAATATGCCTTGTTAGATTTATTGATGTTAGCCCAGATAAGGAAAGGACAATCTTTCGTAATATCATATACAACGTTAGCTGCAGCTTCATACACAAATATACAGAAAACTGTGAAAAGTGTATGTTCCCCCTGTTACAAATTTCCCGATTCCCCGATTCCCCGATGATTCCCCGATTCCTCATTCTCCCTTTTATACAGATAGCCCAAGGGGAATGCCCATTCCTTTCATTCGTGAATTTGTTTGGAATGGCAGGAGCGCATATGGTTGCGTAGAATTAAAGGGATTATGCCTGCTGGATACCACAGCGAATGCAATAATGCACAATTACATACATTTAGTTATCCAACCAGCAGACAAAATTCCTTCCAGTTGAAACAAACGAAGCCTCACAGTTTTAATTTTTGTGTAAATAGTTGGTCTTAATTAGTTGAAATTATAACTATCTTGATACCAACTGTAAATAATGTTATAATGATAATAATTTTGATAGATGTATGCGGGGGTTCAAAGATCAAACGGGTCAACGTCAAAGGCATATAACAAAGCGCTCTTAATCTGTCTCTTGTTTTGTGGAATTTTTTGTTTTTTCTTTACATCAGTTGTGGTGACGAAACAATTTTCATGTGTGATTGAAATTTCAATTCCAAATGAACAATGATGAAAAGTAGTAGCTGAACGATTTATGAAAGGGGCATTGATCTTTGTATGTCAGATTGACTATCGTCAGATATCAACAGCACTGAAAGTCAGGTCGAAAACACGGAACTCTCGGAACAGTTCCGAGGTAACCGAGAGTTCCGTGTTTTCGAGTAGAGGTAGGCTGTACTCGAAAACACGGAACAGTTCTGAGGTATCCGAGAGTTCCGTGTTTTCAAGTAGGACATATTACAAATGCTCGAAAACAAGGACATATTACAAATGTACAGTAATAGCGTTATTGAAAGCGTCATTTGATTAGCGTTTTCTCTTGCTTGTTTCATGCATGACCTTAACATACAATTAACGAAAGAAAACAAAATTTTATGGAATCTCTCCATGCACAGCAATTGATATTCGTGCTGTATGTACCCTCCCAGCCGGCACACGACGTTGGACGGACATCGATATGCGGTCCAAAAAACGTCACGTTATTAAAGAAATGTGCTGTAGGCTACCCTCCAATTTTCTACTGGAAGGAAGCCTTTAATACATTCTTGTCTCCTAGAGATGATGAAGACTTTATATGAAAAATTAATATATTATCGATACAGCTTCAATAAAAATGGCATCTACAGACATCTGAATGGCATCCACACGACGTCATAACTGGTGGTAGAATCGACATCAGAAAGCGACCTTATATCTATCAACGTCAAAGCGACGTTACTGGTAGACGTGTTTTCGACGTTGAATCGATGTCAATTTGCCGGCTGTGGGGCTTCTTCGAGCCCACTTGGAAGCTTTAACCCTATCTGACCTCCGCCCCCCCTAGTATATTTTTGTTTCCACTATGTTCGATATATGTAGAAGGCTGCTGAGATTTAGTAAGTTTAACTTTGTATCATAGAGCAATGAAACTGTAACAATTTTGACATTCTATATTTAGCACTGTCTCCATGGTTACCAAGTTGTCATCTGACATTCTGTTAAAATTAACTTTATATCTCTCTTATTCTTTTTTAATTGGTCCAATTAAGCTCAAATCTTTGATTTACATATATTTTAATCTATATTTTTCATTTCTGTACGAAAAGTTAAGTTTGATGAACTTTTAACATGCTTTCATTTTTATGACGTCATTTGACATCATAATGATTATTATGCCCTAGCAACAACAACAAAAGCGCTAATTGAATTAAAATTCTAAATAATCATTGTTTATATGATGAATAACATTTGTGCCAAGTTAGGTGGTCATATCTGGTATAACAACTGAAATAAAGAGGGGGGTGGAATCCGCCCCCCCCCAGGCATTGAGTGTTTCAAAACGCCCAGGTCAGATAGGGTTAATGAA
>REGM01000179.1:189646-211500 GCA_004194415.1 Aurelia aurita
GAGGCCCACAACAGTCAAATGTGCTTCGGAATTGGGTCAAATGTACAACGAAGGGTCTATCTCTTCAGAAATAGTTCGACTGCATGTTTATATCACGGATTTCGTACACAAGGAAGGTTTACTTTGGCAGACCAAAACAGTTAGGCCGATAGCCTTGTGAAGATCACTAGCACTTCCACAAAAAGTGGAAATATGATCCCCTATTTTCTCGAATAGCTCACCTGGTTCAGAATGTTGCACATATCTTCGAGAAGATTTTCAGCGATGCTGGTGAAGAAGCTGCGGCCAGTTTTGGAGCATTTTGCAAAGCAATAACTTCTTGAATTTGCTCGAATTTCTTGTCATCATTACGATATTTTATTCCAATGCTTTGAGGCATTTCTAGATGTTTTATAATCTTGCGCTTTCGTCCAAGTAATCTTCAAGTTCCAACCTGTAGATGTAGCCACGTGCCGACAACAATAGATTGATTCCCAAGGGAGAGGAATCCTCTAAAATCCATTGATCATTTTTCCTGGCAACTTTCCAGATTTACAGATTCCAACTAAATGCGGGGGCGCATAGTGCTGTAGGTCAGCGGCAAATACATTCCACAGCCATGCTTACTTGAATAGAAATCCAAACTTAACTTGACAACCAGATTCACTAATTTAGTCCCGAAGAGACATCTTTCTTCATTCTACAAAAAGTTAAAATTACTTGTCTAATAAAAGATAGCCATCAGCGGAATGGTTTCCTTGGGTGTGAAAATAAATTATTTCGTGCAATCCTCATTGCTTGAATGAAATGCATGTTGCATCGTCTATCTTGGAATTATTACGAAACAAGCAATCGTATACACCCAAGGGAACTAATGTCCACGGATAAGATCTTTAAAAAAGATCATGCACTCGTTCTTGAATTAGTTTTTTGTAGGTGCATTTCGATTGAAGAAAGCTATTCCTTGGTGACTGTATGCATTGACATGTTTGTCAATTCTCAGCTTTCAAATTTCTATTCACATATGTGCCAAAGCATGGCATGTTGCCTTGTTCACAACTACTATG
Organism: Aurelia aurita; assembly: GCA_004194415.1. Taxonomy (NCBI): domain Eukaryota; kingdom Metazoa; phylum Cnidaria; class Scyphozoa; order Semaeostomeae; family Ulmaridae; genus Aurelia; species Aurelia aurita. The sequence continues at coordinate 190,693 of REGM01000179.1, forward strand.
CGATGTCTAAGATCGACGAGATTCCCCTAAACAGCGCGTTTGCAGTATAGGCCAAAACCTAAAAGCTCTGGTTTGGAGGTGGAGGCAAATTTGAATTTTCAAGATTAATGTTGCCACTCTCAATGCACCAATATCAACAAACAAGGTATTTATCTTCAAGTTAACTATCGAGGATTACTTCAAAAATTCTCAGGAATTGATTCGACCTAAACTCTTGTCGCTAGCCCCGATCTGATCTGTTGCGTCTTTTCTGGGACACCCGGTAGGTTGATTTGATGAAACAAGGATATCTATCGACATAGACAAGATAGATGTTCATCACTATCACCGATAGGTTAAGATATAGATAATTGTCCTAAATTTATTACTATTTTTGGTTTTATTTCTGGGGGAAGTTCGGGGTAAAGTGAACTACCTTGAAAAAAATTCCCATTTGTGGTGATATGCAAAAAAAATTTCGCAGACTTGTTTCTAATCCTTAGTTACAGTGAGCAGCGATCTTCCTTTTCGCAAAACCGCTCTCCTCAGAAATCAGTTAATTTCTCCAATATCATTTGGCCTAGCGAAGAGCGGCAATAAGGATGTTCTTCTGCATAGTCTTGGCAATTGATACAGACGGCATGACGTCACAGCAGCGTTGAAAAGACGACGCCATCTTGTTTTGGGGTAAATCTTCAGAAAATTTCTATAGGTTTCTATAGGAAATTTGCAAAAAGTTGCATGAAATTGCTCCTCTATTCTACCTCGCGATAGTGAGTAGGGAAAGAGGATAGGTAGGAAAGGGTAGGTAGCAATTGTCAGTCAGACCTAAACCAATGAAATAAACACACGAACATGCTGTTTTTAAAAGCAAAACACAAATTTAGGCCAAGAAAGCTGTGAGAAACTTGCCTTTGCGACGATGTCATGATCAGAACCACAAACTTCGTCCGCTGCAAGTTGTTCGTCGCTTCTTCAAAGTCAACCTTCCTTTCAGACATTCGCCTATCTATCTGCTAAAGTTTTCGAATAATTTGAGCAGCTTCCAAGCTTTTTGAATTAATTTATTGCGATAAATAAAAGAGACACTCTCGAAATCCCAGTGCGACGCTATACTTTGTAATGCCTTCATTTACCCCAAGTCTGATTTTCGAGAGCGAATTGATCAAGTCACGTGACATTTCGTCTGTATGAATAGAAAGATATATAAATCGCAATGTTTCCGTCGACGCTGGCTTCGTAAATTCTTTTCCAAATCTGTACAGTGATTTGAGAAAGTGGATTTATCTCCAAAACTACTTTTCGCTTTATCGTTAGCTAGGTTGTTCATCTACAACTTTGCCAAGTCTGATAGACAAAGCTAGGCTAGATTTCCTGCAATCAAATGTTATATTTCTCTTTACTTTTCGACAGAGTATGGGTCCCATTTTTAGCTACGTTTGAAGCAAACAGAGAGAACTCCAACATGAATGAGACTACTGTCAGCTTCCAAATAATTGTATTGATTTATGTTAGATACAACAGAGGTTCGACAAACTACACATGGTCTTAACTGCATGAAAAGTGCGCCTTTAATCCTAAAACGACTTTTCTAGCTAGCTTCGCTCTGTTATGGTCCATTGCGCCATCATTGCGTCTTTTTGTTCCAAATAGACTTGAGGTTGTGACGTCATCAAAATACAAAATTGCAAACCCGAAAAGCAACAGATTTCTGCTCACGGCCATTGTAGACCTTCGCAAATTATGGTTCACTTGAAAAAAACTACCAATGTTCCTTCATGAAGCTGCAATGATTTTACATTTTTTCAAAACTTCTCTCGAATTTTCTTTTAAAAAGGAGAAACACTGTCATTTGGGAAATATTCAAGATATCAAAAAAACAAACGGTATAATTTTAGTAAACTACCGCCTTTCAAGACATTCAATCCAAAGAATGGCGTTATATCCATTCACACCAGCTTTTGAAAACATTTGACGCCTGTGCTTGAAATCTCCTTTTCCTAATCTTAAGAAATATCACACCCATTTTTGAAAAAACATTTGTTCAAAATGATTCTATGAAGGTTTGACTGTACAATCTCGTTTTCCACTTGTGTCTACACCTTCGCGGCTTTGGTACTCAGTGTAACTTGTACCAAATACACCGACGGTCTTCCATCGCTGCTGTGATCTTACTACTGAAAATGAATAACGTCTACGCTAAATTGAATACAATGATATGTTTCTGCTAATACGAAAAAGAATTGAAAAGCTCATCGTCTATTCACAAAAGTAAAAAATTCTATGATGGATAACTAAAAATTATACTGAAAACTACGAACGAGTGAGCTTTAATTAGACTGATTACAACATCGTAGTTCTCGCTATTGATAGAGCTGCCGGACGCTCTAACTACGACTCGTAATACACGAACAGAAATCGGACTAATTTTCCGACTTTTACAAAGTCATTTTTATGGTAATGGCGGATGGCCTAAGTAAAACCCTGGTGATAAAACGGCTCGAAATATATGTTTCCAGTGCTGGAAGATGGGAAAACAAACAATGAGTAGTAGGTTAACGTTTCTTTTTGCCATAAAGTGAAAGATCTTTCATTTTAACGAGTTAAATACTGTGCAGTGATTGCCGCGACAGAAAACCAAAAACAATCGGATATTTAGTCCAGTTTTTGTGCATGTAAAATTGTGAGTCGTAGTTTAAGCGGGGGGTAAGATCTAAGGTAACGATAACTAGACGAAAATCATAAGTCTAAGCTTTAATGTCTATCTAACGCACATATTAATAACATACAACACGTGTTTGGCCAGACGTAATTTCGTTTAAATAACTAATCTGGTGCTACTGTTAAACTCAAAAGAAGTCTGTTAAAAACAAAGTTTATGTGAGGCCTTGCTTAGTGCTGCCAATAGATAATTGCGCTAAAAATGGTGGACAGGAAGTTTTTACCAAGATGCTTTGCGTCGCATTCAATTTCGATTTATTTGATTTGTTGATTTGTTCAATACCATAAAGGATCTTGTTAAAAAGTCCTCGACAACACCATTAGCGCAATCGTCTAGTAAAAAGACATTAGAAACCAATAATCAATCCCATATCAAAGATTACACTGATACAATCAGATAGAAAGGCGTATGGAGTTCGCCATAAACAGTATCCATGCCTGAAAAGTTACAGAAATTCATTTACCTGGCCAAAAGCATTGTGAAGGTGTGAAACGTGTTGCGAAGATGTTAGCACACCGTTCAACCATGGCAACGCCGCATGGCAACACAAAATGTCGACTAAATTTTCGAGTAAAACCAAGTAACGTTACTATGACTTGCCTCACTCTGGCGAGAAATGTTGAACTGTGTCTTTAGATTTCCTGTTTCTTTTTTGCCATATTTGTTTCGCTCCGTTAGGTTAAACACAATTTTTGTAGGCGTCTTATTCTCGCAGGAGCTCAAAAAGAAGCGAAACATTGACCAAATTACAATACGATAAAATTCGCCAGTCAAGGAAATTTCTGTTCCTTGGCTGAAAAATTCAACGAAATGCACTCATATACACTTAATGGGTTGCTATTTCAATTAGAGGTTTTTCTATCTAGAATACACTTGACTGAGCGGTGCAGTTTTAGGTATCTTGTTTGAGATTTTCGTGTACGTGTCTGGAAAGTCACCCATCCGGATTTTGACCTCACGCGACCAAGCTTAACTTCAGTTACCTAACGGAAACTGTATAAGCCGCTCGGCCACTCCCCCCACATCTCTGTGTAAGCCTCTGTGTTGCTTTGAAAATTTGCTATGTCTCCACAAGCAACAGCGTGTAAAATGAGAAAAATGGCGAAGTCTATATTGACGTCGTAAGTACAGACCACAGTTTTAGTCTTTGCAGTCGGCCAAGTGAATTTAAAATGGCCTATCAAACGTTGATATAATGGTGCTCCAGGTACATTTAACCACAATTTTATACAGCTGTAACTGCTTCAATGTCGTCTTCAACTCATCTCTTCTCCCTAGCCCCAGTACCACCAAAAACTCTCAGTTTTTGGTCTATTTGTTACAACTTGCAGGTGACTGTACATGTACAAATTGCACCTTCCCAGCCCATGAAATGGCCATCATTCTTTCATTCCACTTCTAAAACTTTCATCTCATGCTACCACTGAGCAACACGCTCTCCACTAAACTCTTAATCTAAGAGAACAATATACAGGTCTACTTGCCAAAACAAGCTTTTGGCCTTGTGCAAGTTGACGAAGCAGCCTACGAAAAACATTTTGGTCCTTGTTATTGCTTTACTCCAATATTAAATGATATAACTGAGTTGAATTACAATGCATTGATACTAAAACAAAGAGATATCTATTCAATTCAACGAATATACAAGTAACAAAGGAAATGCACAATTTCAAAATAAGGTCACTATTTTGAACAGATTGTCAGACCCAAACTCAGATTTATCATGCAAGATTTGTGGATACGGGAATCTTTACTGTTTGAAACAAAGACAGGGGTTTCATGGTCAGTTAAAATTAAAAATCGACAGGGTTTTTAGCAATCTGTGCTTTCAAATTACGAAAGTATATTCCGTGTGAAAGAGGGTCTTAACTGCAATTTCGAAACTTTTCCTTACTAAACTTTGTTGTGCGCTCTATAAAAAAGAACTTTTGTGAGGCGGCTGCAAGCTTCTGAAAAATGAGTATAGTTGCTGAGACTTAAAGAAATATAAAATCATTACTTCAATTAAAAGATACACAAGATCTGCTGCTTTGTTTAATTTTCATTTCATTTCATTTTTCATTATTTCTAAACGGTAGCCCCATCATAGTCGAGAGGACTGCTTTACAGGGAGCCGAGTCAAACTTTACAATAATAACTAAAAGAAATTGATTAAAAACTAAGCTCATGTTTACAATATAAAAATCCCAAAAGTAATTAGAGCTAAGCTGAGAAGGGCAAATTGCTCTTCAGCCTACTTTTAAAAATGCGAAGGGAGGGTGCTAGTTTGACATCCAAAGGCAATCTTGCACAATAAATCTTAAACTTGTGTCCACCTTGTCTGCTGATGAAAGTTGTATTGCTGGGCGGTCAAACATTGTATGTGTAGCATAGATATAGCTTCATTAAGTGTCCACCAATTTCAACAGATCATAGATTTTGATTTCATGGAAAAACGACATGGGCAATGACGATTTACCTCGTCAAAAATCGGTTATGCCTTTCTAAAGTTATGCGTAATTCCTTGCAAGATCTTGCTAAAAATGATTTAGGAGGGGCTAGAATATGACGAAAACTCTACAGATTTTAAAAGGGGCTGTATAACCTAAACTTCCAAAAAACCATAGATTCTCTACCAAATGCAGGCAAATAGCAGCAGGTACATTTCAAATGAAGATATTTTCTATAAGCTTAAAGTCCGTAGAACTATCCAGTGCAATCAGATCTTTCATGGAATCAATGATTTGGGAGATACAGCTGGCTTCTGAGCCACAAGTTCTAGATGTGTTTAGCCTATACAAACGAAAGGACAATGCAAGCAGAAGAAATTACAGAGGAATTTCTCATTGATTTTGTCACATTTGCTAGCTGATCTTTATCTTTGTTTAATAAAATCTTGTACAGCCCCTTTAAGCAACAACTTATACTCGAGATTTTCAATAGGATTAAAACAGCATGATAAATTTTTTGGTGCAATAAATTCTTACATAAAAGATACCCTTTTCACTTTTATAGCATTGAGTATTTAGAATTGATGGATAACTCACGACCTTCTCTCAGCAGAAACCAGGAATTTTCTGATCCACCCGGCACGAGAAATGAATGGAGCTTACTATTGGTCTAACTAGAATATGCCAGGCCTACAAGCCCGTTGGTTAAAATGCAATAAACACCGTTACACGAATTCAATGAATATATAACATAAAGATTGAATGCAATTTGAATTATAAATTTCTTACTAAATGCAGAGGCCAAGTCGAGCAGTCTTTGCTGATAAGAACGTATGAAGGACAAACACGACTGGTTTTGGACAACCATGCAGATCAAGTTCCTGCAAAAAAAAGTAAAAATAAATTACACATAAAGAAACTAAAGATATTTTTGCTCTCTTTTCAATTGTTAAATGAAGTCAAGGGAATTGTTAAAGGACAAGTCCATGGTTGGAATGATTAATGATAAAATTAAAGATTTTACTGTTATGAATGGTGAATCGTACTTTTTTCTACATTTTTTTCCTCTCCGAAATTACGTATTACGATCTGCGACAAGTGCATAGTGACGTCATTAAGCACAAGCTCAGAGCGTTCTGACGTCATGTTGAGACTGCCCAAAGGCTTTCTGACGTCATGGTCTTGCCACTAAAATGAGACTGGCCTCCTTTTTTTATCGTCTAATCTCGCAAAATGGCGACGAGATTTAGCATAACATATCAAAAATGTTTAACGAGTTGACAGCTGTTACAGACGTCAAAATGTGGGGAAAAAATACAATTGTATTTCAGGATGTAAGGTTGTTTTTTGACAATAATTTTATAAACCCTGGAATTGCCCTTCAAATGGAAGAATTTGAGCACAGTTTTTACTTATATTGAAAAGATCACAGTGACAAATAGTTCGTTACCAACTATCAAATCAGCCAGTAAGTGCCAAGGGCGCTGGAATAAATAAAAACGGTTTTTGCTTTTCGTTCATGGTCGGTGTTTTTTTTTGTTAATTGATTGTGTTTTGTTGGCTGCAGGATCGATGTGCAAGATCACACCTCCTGGGGCATCGTCCTGTAAATTGTCTCGTATCATGTGGTAATTGCGTCTTTCATGCAGTTTGTGTATAATGTTAGATTTTAAAATGTAAATTTTAAATTGTACTAATTGTAGATTACTTCCTTGTAGTTTTGTTTTGTAGTTCTGTAATTATTTCATTGATATGTATGAAAAAGCAGCGAAGCCAATTGTTTTCATAGACTAGGTTAATGTGCCTTCAGTAATTTAGAACTCATTAATACACCTTATTCTGCATTTAACAGAAACTAACATGACCATTTAGCTTAAGCTTTTCTTTTAAATGCACAATCACAGAAGCTGAGTCAGTGTGAAATACATCTCAAATTTCAATTATATTCGAATTAAGACATTGACTTAAGTCAGGCTCAAAGGTGTTCCCAAAGAAACCATTCTTGAATTTCATGATTTGGCTGATACAGTTGAACCCCGCTATCTCAAACACCGGCGGTCTAAAGCAACTCGCTATCTCGAACAAACTATAAATAAATAAACAAATAAACAAACAAACAAACAAACAAATAAACAAATAAACAAATAAACAAATAAATAAATAAATAAAAGGAAAACCTTTGGGGGGCTTAATACAGAATGGGGGGGGGGCTAAATAGAGCTTTTACCGTACCTCGAAACTTCACTATCTCAAACAAATTTTCAGTTCCGTTGAGTGTTCGAGATAACTAGGTTCATCTATTACATTCAAAACCAAAACTTTCAGCGTGACAAATTTTCGGCAAAATTTTTTGTCGAAAATTCATCTACCGAAAGCTGAAGCTGGCCGAAAAATTTTCGCACTGAAAATTGTAAATTTCACTTTGTGGGCATCATTTCTGGGTTTTGGAACACAATATTTTGCAGTAAATAAGCGAAATTGTTCTGCCTACCTCAAATGCTCCATAAGTATGTGTGATTTTTTATCACTGCACTAAAATGCAGATTGTGAGCAAGGAATCAGAACTGAACTTCCTAGGATTTACAAAGCAATCCAAGTGATTCACAGAAGACCCATCTGCAGACTTGCTTAAATTAAGAACGTTTTTATTCTGCGTTACTTTTGTTTTATAGATTTTGTTGTTGTTATGTTTTGTAAAAGCAATGTCGTCTTTCTGTCACTATACAGGGTGTCCCAAAAAAATTGTGCCCCATTTGTGCGGCTGCTGCGGAGGAGCTTTACCCCTATTGTCCCACTTTTTTACTTCTATCTTTGTGACTCCCGCTTTGTTTCTTCTCTTGTGACTTCTATTGTCCCGTTTATTGATAACACAACACCATTAACCCATTGCCAAATGTATCAAAAATAAAAAATAAAACCCTAGAACCTCTTCTTGCAATATCTACTTGATTTTGACATTTTTGGAGAATAAAGAAAGTGCTGTTTTTTTCTCAAACTCTAAGTTGAAGCCTATCCTATGCAGCTGTATAAAAAACGGGACAATAGAAGTTACAGCTCCTCCACAGCAGCTGCACAAATGAGGCAAGATATTTTTGGGACATCCTGTACTTTCCATCAAACTTCCAAATGAACAAGCTCATTCCTTCAAAAGTATCTTTAGGGCTGAAAATTTATCCGCCAAAGTTGCAAAATTTTAACAAAAGGTTATTCACAAAAGCTTATCCACCGAAATTTTTTCCGCCAAACGTCTTGGCTTTTAATGTACCTTGAAATTGACCATGCTAAGAAGAGATAGAGAAACAAAGACGGAAAAACTGTTACCTTTTCTCCATCCTCCTCTCCAAAATCGAGCCATAATAACCGTTTTCCATCATCTGATGACATCCTCAGTTTCTCAAACGGATAATGCCAAATTACTGAGGCACGACCTTCTTCGTAGCCAGATTGCGTATTTGTTAGCGAAAAACCATTTTCCCAGTGAAGTGTTAGGCGAGACTCGTGAGAATCTGCACTCACGGCTGCTTGAAAATGGATGAAAAAACCACATAAACAATGATGTACAGCGTGCTGAAAACAGCTATCGAGGTTTGTCAAAAAGGCTACCTTAAAGCATAATTGGTTCGAAATCTTTAAAAAGGTCAGGGTAAAGTAATATGACCAATTTCTAAAATTTTAGCTACTTTGCTATAGTTCTACCATTGGACTCTTCAAAAATCTTAACTATTTTCAGAATTAGAGGGATTTTCTTCTCTTTTAAGGATTCAAGAAAAATACGAACAAACTTAAAACCATCCTAATTTCTAAATTTTTGCGGAAACATAGAACAATTTTCAAGAAAACCATAGTTTATGAATGCCTACAATATGGTATCACGAACAAGTCTTCACTCTTCTGGTTTACGATTTAGAAGTTTCATGATGTCACATCCTCAAAAGAGTTGACATATAAAATACGCTGTTATTTCGAAAAATGTTCAAGATTTCGGAAAAGTCTAACGGTAGAATTATAGCAACGTAGCCAAAGTTTCTTTCAAGCCATTCAATTCAAATAAATAGGTCATAGAATTTTCCACCAACCTTTTTAAAGCTTTTCAAAGATTTGGAACCTATGCCAAACCTTACAAGAGACAATCTATTTCAATAACATTGGTGCTATAATTCAAGAGTTACAAGTGACTTTGATTGGAAGCAGTTTGAAATTACAACTTCAATCGGGTTTCTTCTATGTAAAATATGTGTTTTGCTTCTTAGAAAATTAATAATGCAATTTTCGTCCTGAGGCTGACAACTGGCAAATGTATTCCTATTTTTTACTTCATTTTCAAGTTAATCCACAAATATCAAAATACAGATAGCTCTGGAAAGATTCTTGTTAGATAAATTCCTTCATCTAAGTTCTTAGTCTGCCATTAAAAAAAACAGTTTATGATCCATTGGAATTAGTGCAAAATTTATGATTGTACATAAAACGCTAATATTTTTTAATCACATGATAGTCGAGCTGAACAAAAGTGTTAGCATCAGCTTTAAACATCTCTCATCCACGTACCTTGCCAGTAAAGGGGTGATCCAAAGAAAAGATTTCAGTTCTATCAAATACCTTCACAAATTTATGGAACTGAGTCTGTCTAGAACTTAAGTGAAGGCCAAAATGTTTCCAGGTGAAGTTTCAAAGAAATTGTCTTTGTAAAAAATGTGGGAAATGTGCCTCCCCTGATCAAATTTTTGCAATATTTCTTCCTTATATCAACAACAAAAGCAAGTTCTATCACCTTGGGAGGATTGAATGTGATTCAAAAGTGAGATTCACTAGACACACAAGTTTTCTCAATTGAGAATAGAACGGCAAACTGTAATACAGGTCAAACGGTAATTGGGTGACACAGGCAATATGAGTAATATGCATCATGCATCCCCACAAATTTCTGTTTTACAAGAAAGATCAAAAGATAGATTGAGCAAGGTATTAGAGAATGTCTATGACCTACTACAATTAAAATATTCTATGCATTGTATGTTATCTTATGAGTTCGATTAGCTAGTGAGGAAACTTTTTTACAGAACCATGAGCTAAAAATTCACTCACCACAATTAATTTCCTTGATAAGAGCAGCAGCGTTATGCGCCCCATCCACGAGAGACCTTGCCCAATTCGCCAATTCTTTAGGTGTCTCAACTCTAAATAGATGTGCTTCTACACCATTTCTTGTGCCTGTTCGTGTACTGAATGTGAGCTCAGCTCCTTGCAATGCACTGTTGGTAGTTGCACCTGAATGAACCAATCTAAAAAGATACAATGAAAGGGGTTATTCCACTCTTTTCCACCAAATTCTTATAAAACTTGTCTATTTTCTGTTCTTTGTTAAGATCCTCTTTGCAGATTACCTGCTCCTGGCGTCTTTTTCAAAAAGATTTCAAATTGAAATTTAAAAAAATGGTTGGATGCTCCTATAGCAGATAATATTGTATATTTCAAAAAGAAATTCAACCATTGCCATTTATCATATGATTATGACAATTCTTTAATGCCTTGCTCAATCAAGTGTTTGAACTTTCTTGTAAAACAGCTATTTGTGGGAATGCATGATGCATATTACTCATATAAAAACAATCAAATCAACAAGAAAGATAAGCACATTATTGAAAGCTGATGAAGATGCAATATTTTTTTAATTTTTGGGGTAGAAATTCCGCTTGAAATGTCATACATTTACAGTTATATTTACTGTACCTTGTTGGATTTTTTGAAAGACAGAAAGTCTATTTTCTGGCCATTTTTAATCAGATAAACTTTTTTTTTTTTTTATATAAATTCAATGTAAAAAATTGATAATTACGAATTACCTAATTACGAATAAGCTACCATACAACACTACAATAACGATACCAAGGGGAGCAATAGATCATGACTACCCCAAGGCCTTCACATGAAGAACATAAACCTAAAATACAACTAAATATACAATTTTCAAAAACTACATATAAACTACACTACTAACGATTAAAAACTAATGGATNATCACATTGTTTGCGGGTCCATTCGTACTCCTGTGCCTGTGAAATATACTCAGTTTGTTAATTCATACACACATGGCGGTGTGACATATGATAGTGTAAAACTCGTTTGAGCTAAAGTTACCAAAGTAATATCGTTTGAAATGATTTTTCTTAGGCGTCGAATTTTTGCAAAACTTTCATATTAATTGTGTTAAATGTTATTGCCCTATTCTTTAAAATGAATTCCTTTTAAGGGATACTCTACTAGATTCTGTCTGACATTAGATGTCTGGTCAGGGTTGCGATGAATGAAATATTGACACAAGCGCAAACTCGCTCTTGTAGTTTTTATTGGATACACTTCTCAAGATTCACACACAGCTATCTTGTTTCAGGATAAATTTCATCACTTGAAAATACTTTTGGGCCAGTTTAATTTCAGAGGAATGAGCTGTCTAACTTTAAAAAGACAGCGCAGTTCTTGATACAATGAAAACAACAACATTTTCATTTCACTTCCATTGATCGCTTTATCATTAATCTCGATAAGCTAATGCTATCTTATTAGTTATATCAAGATTTATCTTATTTTATCTTGGTTATATATACATGGTATTTTTATATCAAGAAATCTAATCATCTAGAAAACCTTTTGTTTCTCCTGTATGCATTCCTAAGAAATTCTTGTTGATATAGTCCAGACTATTTCCAAATTTAGTCTGAGATCATTTGGTCAGAAAATCAATGTTTGACTTTTTGGTCTAAATATTGTTTACTTTAAAGTCTGCAAGCATAAAACTTGCAATGACCCTCTTCAGAGCTGTAAGACTGAAGATACTCCTTGCAATATCGTGTTTCTTATTGAAGAACATAAGCTTCTCTAATGCAAAAATATTTTCTAATTTCATGATTTCTGCTTATTCTCTAACTTGAATTGAAATCTCATCAATAATTCAAATATACATCAGCTCAAATTTAACGCATTACTCAAATTCTTAGATCTTTTCATCAAAATTCAATTTATGAATTCATAAACATTTACCAAAAATAACAGCACCAGGAGAATTAAACAATATTGAAATAGCTTCTTGAAAACATCTGCTATACTATGTTTTCTCAACTACAGTAAGCACTGCAATAACTCATGAAAAACATGAGTAGTCATAAGCAGTTCTAAAATATGCTTTAAGCTTGTAAGAAAGGGGGTGCTTTCTGCTTGATTAGCTTTGCTATTATTGAGAAAGCTCGTACTCTAAATAATTCTCTCTACAATCTCCCTCCTGTAAACCAATCTTTGTGAATTTTCGCCTGTTTATTGTATTAATATACTTATGAATGATTGTATGTTTTGTAGCTGGGTATGCAGGGCATGTAAAAATTTTGTCCAAAACGTTTTTGTCTGAATTGCCCCAAAAGTGTCCGAAAGCTTTTAGGCAACATTTCTTGCGCATGATAACTTTATATCATTGAAGCATTCAGTGCCAATCTTTGGTTGAAATCAGGTAAATTCTATATGCAAAGATAACCCTTCATTATCTCTCCCGATCCCTTCATTATCTCTCCCGATCCCTTCATTATCTCTCCCGATCATGGTTTGGTCTTATAAACCACGTTTTGTATTATGGAAATAAGGTCAACTTGACCTTTTAATGCTATCCCTGCCACTGTAATTAGGGGTGTTTTTCTTTACGTTTTTAACCTTATATATTGTATTGTATCAATTTTTATACCATAAAACTTGTAAATATTTTTAATTGCGGCGAATGATACATACATCGCCCTCGCCCTCGCCAGCGCCAGCGCCCTGGCAAAATTGTTTACGCGGGCTATCGACCGCCCTCGCGAAGAAAGTATTTCGCCCCCGAAGATAAAAAATGATTTCGTAAAAAAGACTTTCGAAACGAAACCCTCTTGATTTAAAATTGTTCGTAAAACCGTTGTGAAGGCTATGGCTACCCACTGTCCTGGTGAAGCAAACAAGATGCAAAAAGAACCCAAACAAAACTCTACATATTATTGAATTTATCTTAGCAAAATGAATTTAACAAGAAACCTTTAAAGAACTGCAAGATACAGAGGAAGTACTGGTCCTTAATAATCATTGCACATGCTCTTTATTTTTCGACAGAAGTGTTTCCGAAATGTTTGCACATTTTCTTCCATTTTTCGACACACTTAACTTCTTTTTCATCGAAGTTCCTAATTTAACTAGCGTTGTAAAAGATCAGGGAGCGACAATAAAATGAACAATACTCACAATAATCTTACTTTGCTACGAAGACTTTCTCCGATTTAACTTTCTGTAGCCCTTCTCTAGAGCAGGCCTACTACGAGTTTGCGTAAAGTTTTCCTACAAACTTTTAAAAGAGGTTTGGTTGTTTTGTTTCAGGGGCTTATATTCTCTGCTCTAATCCCCTTCTATAATCTGTTAATGACTTTCCTGGAATCTTTATTCATCTTGAATGGAGCTTCACACTTAATCAAATGGGACAACAGGAAAGTGATTGGCCTAACTGATTTGACCTTTCTCTAACTTGAAGGGTAAAACAACGGAGCAAGGAGGAANTGACCCTGTATGCCAAGTGTCAAGCGATTTGATTGGCCCGTTAGGTACACCAAGATTTTTTAGTACCCACCAGTACCCCGGAATCTTGATTCGAAAAATCAAGCTTTTATCAAATTGAAGCAGAACGTGCGGGAAAAACGATTATGCTTGAAAGTGCAAACATAAAGCCGCAGGTCAAGCAATAAAGCTTTAGCGCGGTCTTGTTCAATCGTTATATCAAGAAAATAACAGCAGGAGGGGATGTTGTGAATATAGCTGCAAGGCCAAATGAGTTTACTTTAATCCTCTGAAGTCTATTCCCGCAATTTTTGAGAAATATGATTGCTTCTTTTAAAATGCTCAAATTTCCCAGTTATTGTGGTTATTTCTGGAGGTGAGTTGGTTGAAACGATACTCAAATACTTAAACCATCGGGATATGAGGAAAACGAAAAATCGATAAATTTGTGTCTGAAGGGTTACAGTAACCTTAATCAAATGGGACAACAGGAAAGTGATTGGCCTAACTGATTTGACCTTTCTCTAACTTGAAGGGTAAAACAACGGAGCAAGGAGGAAGAATATTACAAACCAAATGAAATAAAATCTTTTCGCTATAAGTCTCTCTTCTCAAAAGTAAAAAAGGTCAGGTGAAGGAGAGCATCATTGATACAAGAACAACATAACATGTTGAAAGCTTTCATTGCCTATCAGTAAAAAGAGTAAAAATGCGAGACTATTTTAAGGGGGCGATCGCCCTCGCAAGCTTAATTACGCGGGCGATAAGCCGCCCTTGTGGATATTTCCTCACGAAAAGGCCTGTACATACATACATACCATTTCAAGCAAAATATTTGAAATTTGATCAATAAGCTGTGGGAATGGAAACTGTCTAAGATTTTTCAAAAACTGTCCAAAACTTTTTTGTCCAAAACCTTTCCGTCTGAAATATTTGGATGCCAATGTATCTATGACATTCATGGTGGCACCACATCAAAGATTTGGAATGAAGATACTCCACATTCTTTAATAACGTTGGCTTTCGTTGTAAATAGAAATGCAATACAAATTTTCTGGTACCTTACATCCTCCAAAACTTGGATATTCAAATTTTCTCACAGCTTTTCGAGGCTAGCACTGTCACTGATTGCATGTTTTAATTAAGACCCAGGATTCTTTACTCTTGGGGAAGCAAAATCAAACTTTCATCTTTTAAATCCTTACCTTGTAGCCAGCAGTGGATGACTGATATATGGTGATGCCCAATCATCACATGTCCAAGGTACCATGTCATACAACAGTATATCTTTGTCAGTCAGTGCTGCAAATACTGGCTTCCACTCGAGTCTTCTAACATCTGGCATTTGCACTTGTTCTGCTACCCAACCCATTGTTCTTATTTCTCGGTTGCCAGGGCTGTCACCAAGCACACCATTTGCCTCTTCGGTAGCTACAGATAAGAAAGGGAACAACAAAAGTTAATTTTGCAAAAAATCAAGTGTGGGGCGTATTATGGCATCCCAATTTTTCTTTACAGTACAGGTCTTGCGCATATTCACACAGTTTTCCTGCCTACAAATTCTTAAGCATTCTTCAGAAATTTTTGTTACTTCTTAAGAATTCTTTTTTAAACCTCTTAGTCTTTCATACCTCTCAAGAATCCTTATCAGAGTGTGAAGAACTAGCTTGAACATTCTTAAGAATTCATAAGAATTTTTGTCATGCCAATATAATGTGTGCAAGGCCTGTAAGTTATGTGGGACATTCCAACTTGTGTGTATTAATCAAGTAAAAATGTATGATTGCTTGATAAACCTACAAAACAAAATTTTAGATTTAAATAGTACAAATTGAATTTTAGTCGTAGCTATTAGTTTCTGTAATCTGGGGGTAGAGATTGAATTGTTTGATTGCAGCTGACAGTACCAGAGAATCCTATACTACCTGCTGGGACCCTCTTAAAACTTTTTTACACCCATAAGGCTAATGGAATGGCCAGTGGACTTTTATACTAGATAAGTGGTTATATTTGATACTAATACATCTGATTAAACCTCGCCATATGTCAAACTATACATCACTACAATGGCTGTGGTCACACTAGAGATTCATCCCGCTATAATGGGAATTTAGCACTCTCTTGAAGAAATTCAATTATTGTGGTTAAAAACATGGTAATATAACAATACAACAAAAACTGTCACAATGAGCTGAAAGCTCTTCAAAGCAGCCTCGGTTTAAAGAAATGAAAGAGAGCTGTGATTGGTTCCTTTTCCTAAAAAAAAAAGCTGAAGTTTAGGTTGGAACCTTGTTTTCCCTTTTATTCTGGATCCAATTTGTTTCTTACGCTCTACGGACTAGCATACAAAAGCGAAATGGTGTAACAGTGCTGCATGTGAAAAGCAAGAGCAGTCATATATTGAAAAGTATATAGTTTGCCTCTTGTTTGGAATGACATAATGGATATAAAGCGCTTTGTGTGACCACAGCCAATAATTTGATGATTCACATAAGGTATTTATATATATGTGCAAAGAATTTTCTTTTTATCAAAATTTAATGAGATATGGAAATGCTTAAGAACTGTAAATCTATTTCCCCTTGACCTTTTTACTCCAAATAAATATACAGTCTAGTGATGGGAATGGTGGAAAAATTCTCTTATAATAACTGTTTCAACTACAGGACAGACATTTCAAGCTTTAAGGCTGCATTTTTGACATTTTACACCAAAGATGTTTCTTGCGCACAATAAGAAAATGCTTTACATTAAATGATTCACATTAAATTCAGCGGTCACAGATTCAATTATGTCTTCTCTACTTCTGCGATTCTAGTGCTTACCACTAAAAACCACAACTTCACTTCACCTTCAGTGATACTGGATTGTCCAAAAGCAACAAACACAACAAATGAATTCGGAAAGACCTTGCAAGTCATTTGTAATGAAAGACACATCTAAGCCGTGGATGATTTGGTTGGTGGGGGTAGTCCAGACTGCATTTCTTGCGGTGCACAGGGAAGATTTTCCCCATGCCACTTCATGATTAAAAAACTACTCTATTGTTTATTTATTGTTTGATCATGTGCACTTCCCCGAGCAAGAAATAGCAATTTTGTGCAGTGTGGATTTATTTCTTTCACCAACACAGAAACATTAATTTTGTTACAATTGCAAGATTTTAGGATTTCTTTGCATCCTACGAATAGAGGCAGATCTTAAAGGGTCTGTTTCAACCAGCATGCCTTGCACATGTCATCTTTTGGTTGGTCTTTGTTTCAGCCATTTTCATGGCCCATGAAAATGGCGGCGAACAAAGGCCAACCAAGAGCTGACACGTGCAAGGAATGCTGGTTGAAACAGACCCTTTAAAGTCTGTATCCAGTCCATTATTTGCGCTTTCAAACTGCAGCCTGAGGGTCCCGGGGGGTACTTAGTATATTTGTCCGACGGGGACGTGCCGTTTTTCAGGGTATTGTTTTCGCCTCTTTTTTCTAGCGCCGGGTATTGAAAGAAGGCAATTTTTCTAGAGCCGGTTGTCAAAAGGGTGTATTTTCTTAAAACAGGTTGTTGCTTGGCCAGATTTTTACGTTTTGGAGTGTACTTTTCGACGATTTTTTCTAGAATCGGCTATCGTTCGGAGGGAAAAATTCTGGAGCCGGGTAAAAATGTTTGTCTTTGGGGGGCACACCCCCGTACAATTGAAAGTCAAGTACCCCCCGGGCCTAAGAGGCCTTCTGAAGGCTTCTCATAGAATAGAGCAGTTGTAAGAAAAAATCATAGCTTGTAGCAAACTTTACCTCNGTACTTTATAACGATTTTTTCTAGAATCGGCTATCGTTCGGACGGAAAGATTCTGGAGACGGGTAAAAATGTTTGTCTTTGGTGGGCACACCCCCGTACAATTGAAAGTCAAGTACCCCCCCGGGCTGAGGGTACAGACATTGTCTCAAGACAAGAGCACTACGAAAGCATGCTGTCTGGTCCCACTTCTGGCCTTAATAACTCAAAATACCTTAACTTGTTTTATTTCTGTTTTAGCTAAGATTTTGGCCATAGTCTGTGGTTGAAAGTAACAGGTAAAACAGCAGTGCAATCAGGACTGGCCATAAAATCTTTAGCAGGGGAGCAGTAAATAGCTCTCTTTGGTAATGGGGAGCTATTCCTGAATGATTAATGTTGTGGTGCCATGTTGTAATCCACTGACTTGCAGCCAGAACAGTCAGGAAGATGGGGTTCAAATCCCACCAGCACCTCTTGCGTCATGACAAGGGGTCGTGGACTCGATTAGCGTTTACCTACTCTGCAATCCCAGCGCTTGGCGCAAAAAGCCACAACTTCACCTTCTCCTTCACCAATAAATAGAAGACAGAATAATCTTAGATTTCAAGGAGAGCAAGTTACTTTTTTTAACAGTTTAGGAGAGCCATTTACAGCCCGCTCCAGCATTTGAGGGAAGCCTGGGAGGGGAGCGAGAGCTATGGCTCTCCTCAAATGGCCAGGCCTCTGTGCATGCAATCCGCACCTATCACATTTAATGCAAAGAGATTGTTGGCAATGTCTTGGAACAAGCGATGATTGCACTTGTTCAGTGCAATCTTTATTGATTGCAAGACTTTACCAATGCTCCCAGTGTAACGCTGCAAAGATACTCTTGCGCATGCCTTGGATGTAAATTGAAATCTTGGCAATTTATCAGTAAAGAACGCTTTTGGGGATTTTGGGGATAAACATTAAACTCAGTAGCAGGGGAGCAGTTCAGCTGGTGTTTCTCGTACAAAATGGATTTGTAGATCTTTCCTTATCATTGAAATGTTTCTTTCTTACCCATTGGTTTGAGCCTACTGATATTTGCATGGATGGCACTGAACCATTGTGTTGCAATTGCATTCTCCTTACACCGCAGCAAAAATGCCAATCTTCCATCAGGGGTATACAACTCAAATGAACGTCCATCATTTTCTGTCCCTCTTGTCATGATCTGTTTCGTAGCATAGCATAATTTCAAGGTAATCTTACGAAGTTCAGTCCAATTTTGCCTTCCAGCAGCATTTACACCCGGTGATATCTCTCCACTGGACTGTGAACTGGTCCTCCTAAAGTACGGTGTAACCTCTTTCAGATATTTCACAGTCAGCTCGACCTCCCTACCAGCTCGTTTCAGGGCCTGAACAGCTTCGTCGTGAGTTGCATTTCGTAAGTCCTCGCCGTTTACAGCTAAAATCGCGTCTCCAACGTACAGACTTTCGGTTTGATCTGCAGCTAGGCCTTTGAAAATCTTCGATATCAGTATAGGCATTTTATTTTCACGCCCACCTTTGATACTGATACCTAAGCCGCCAACCTCCTGTTTGATAACACGCACAACTCTGACTTGATTTAGGACATTTTCTGGCACCTGAAAATCACCTCCTTGGCTTGACGTTGGGTCAAGCTTTGAGCTTCCAACCCTTCCATTCACTTCCAAGTTTTCTTCAACACTTATTGTTAATGTCTCTTCATCTAGACTTGCAAGGACGCGCGACCATTTGCCTTCATGATAAAGCTCAAGCACTCCACTCCGAACATTCGCGGCCATCTTGTTGCAGTGCCCAAACTTGTTGCACTGGGGCGAGACTACTCCCCTAAAGTCATGGTGCGCAATAGCACCGACATCACAGAGAGGAATTGCGCCCTGGGGGAGACATCTCAGAATTAAAAGTCACCACCCATCCCAACATGCATTGTATCTCTGTTATCGCTAATTGTTTTGATTGTCTGTTTTGTTTACTTAATTTCGTCCTTTTTTTCTCTTTGTTTCCCCTTTTCCGGGTGTTAGTGTGATGTCCTAACCAATATGTTTGTTAATTAAAGCATAGAATAGGCCCGAGAATAGGTTTAAAAGTCACAGGTAAATCACCTGTTTTGATCTCAGTTTTGATGGTAGGACAGTGCAACTCCGCCCAAAACAGCCATGTTGTTTATTTTCACAACAAGCCCCGGAACACACAATTCGACAAAAATATTCAGGACTGAAAAACTCATAGCGCGATAAGATTTCCATTGTTTAAATATCTCACATATGAAATAAGATGCACGCCAAACAAGGAACAACCTGCATTTCTTTCAAGAAGCACGCGCACGCCAAACAACTTTGAAAGAAAGAACATTCTGAATTTGTTTCTCACTGCCGCTAATCTTTATTGCTGCAGAGCGCATGCGTATGCAGCTTTCTAGACGGGATTAATACAAAATTTGACACCGTGGTACCGGGAACAATAGAACAGTAAACAAAAGAACAAAAGGACAATAGGCAGATTGTGGAAGGAAAAAGTTAATCAGTTCCTCTCTTTCACCTCCTCCCCAGTGACCAAAGTCTGCACGCAGGCTACCCCTCGTGGTGATAAACAGTGAATTGCCCATTGTGGCAACAAAAGCTACTACTGCAAAACCACCCACTGAAACAAACAGCAAATTAAATGAATCTAATGGGTCATGAAGCTCAATTAGTTTTGGTAATGTTTCTCAAGGCTTTCTTTATTAGTAATTGCATACAGCACCTCAGGGTTTTATGTATTTGATTCTCATGCTAGAAACTCTTTTGTCATGCCGGATATAAATGAAAGTGCAGTGCTGTTAAATTTAAGAAACATATTTTCCTTACAAAATTACCTGCGCTTGCTAGCCACTGCACTGAATGCTACTTTCTTTGAAGTGGTTTCTGTCACATTTCATAATCTGAATTCTTCAGATTTACCCCATTAATATTTCTTTTTTCATATTTCAATATTTATCTATTTATGAATCCAAAAACAAGGAAAATCTCCACTAAGAGCTATATTAAAAGTGAACAGCAACACAAACTCAAAACATTACGTCAATTTGTGGCCAGCAAACGTAATCAAAGGACCCTTGGGGGGACTCACGTTAAATTTATTATTTAGAAAGTCGTAGGAGATATATCATTTTTAGAAAATCCCATTACATAACAATGTTTTTCAGCCTCAAAAACTTCAATTGCTTCTAAAAACAAGAACAACTTTTATAAAAAATGAAACCTTCAAGAAAAAGTTCATAAGCTGACTTGACAAGCCTTGAAAATGTTCTTTGAGGACGTTATTTAAACCTTCAAAAGCTGTAAAAAATGTCAATGAAAAA
>REGM01000179.1:211586-229837 GCA_004194415.1 Aurelia aurita
GCTTATGATATCCATGCTATAATTTTAGGCGGTTCTACCATCAAAAGACTGATCAGACCGGTCTTGCATCAGACTTGTCTTTGGTTTAGTTTGACAACATGAATAACAAATTTAAAACTTACCGAGGCAAGGTTGTTGTTCAGTATCTGTGAGCCTCATAAAACTTCGACAAATACGATTGCGTGGAAATGAATTGCTTTACCAGATTATTTATCACACACAATATGGCCTAAACCTGTAGACTCTCCATCGTTCACCAAAGACTCAAGCAGTGGTTATGGAATGCAGTCTCAAAGGCGATCTCGCGCTGATTTTGGCACACATAATCCTGCATTTTTCCTTCCCTTCCTATAACATGTGGCTTTTTGGCACTGTAAAACATATGCAAAGATTCCTGCGATGTTAAGTTGTGACCTTCGCATTTCTGTTTACGATCTGAAATCGCGTAGTTGTGTTATTATGCCTATTGTATTTCATTGTTTTCCAACTGAGTCATGCTGAAAGCCGAGATCCAATATCCCCGCAGTTGAATATCAGACCTCACCCGTTGAATCACAGAAAGTAATTGAGTGCTATTCTTGTTGTTTCATAGAATTTAGGTGTACAACAGGCGACAATTAATTCCTAAAATAGTGTGAGAATATAAATGCCATCTTATTCGAAGCATATGAGTGTGAAGATTTGCTATTTGACATCGTTGAAACCTCAAGAACTCCTTTCATTATTGCACTTTTCCTTGCTGTGCTGGTATCTCCATTCTACTTCCACAAACTCTTGACGTCACGAATCAAAACACTCCCGGACACTTTTTCGAGCTGAAAGTTGATTTTCAAACGGCGATATCTAAAAAACGGCTTAGTATTGGAAATTTTAATGTTGATATTTGAAATCAGCACACTCAACTTGACCTTTTACATCAATAAAAATTTTCGCGTCATATTCACTTTAAGTGTTTAGCTTATTTAATCGACATTCGTTTGACCAAGTTCAACTGCTCGTTCGACTGACTGACGTGAAATCAAGATCGAAGAAGAAAAACTAGTCCAGTTCTTAAGCTGTATACTATGAGTTCTTGTTTATGCGATATGTAAATGAAGTACCTAAGGTAGTACAAGTAAAAATTACAACTCAGGTAATGAGTTGACAAATGTTAACAGCTAGCATCAACTAATGTCATGTCTGTCCATTTTTTAACATATTGCGCCATTTATCCTTTAAATTGACCGATGTTCTATTTTGAAATGGATAGTTAGCCAAAATTTCTTTCCAATGTCCAACTCCAAATCTTCTCACACCCCGTCTCATACACTCCTCTTCATCTGCAGTAAACTTTCGCCGCCCACCACGCTGTACTGTCGAAGATACTATGAAAAAAGAATCAACAAATAAAAATTCTGCCAAAATTCTTCGTGAAAAGTGCATACCGTAAAAGCTCTATTAAGCCCCCGGGGGACCTATTCAATTTCGGAGACTCCAGAGGGGGGCTTATTAGAGAGAGGGGGGTTATTCACAAAGTCAGATGACAGGGCTATAAACGATAGCTTTTAGGTCTTTTACCTCATATTTTGCGGAGTCAACAGACATTTTTATGAGTCAAATACACAAATTCAACACAGTTTCAATCCCAAACCATTTCAAACTTAACATACAAGCTTGTTTTTCTCTAGTAAACGGAAATCTTCGGTATCCTGTCACATTTGATATAAGAGGGGGGGCTTAATAGAGAGGGGGCTTATTTATAATTTTGACTCAGAAGGGAGGGGCTTATTAGAGAGGAGGCTGAATAGAGAGGGGGCCCAAATAGAGCTTTTAAGGTAATATAAGTAGCGAGGGATCCAAGCTCCACGAAGGTTTTTCAAAACTAATCTTTTGCAGGCATCTGTTTGAAATCTAATAAGAGCAATTTGAATTCAACCCCCCACCGCAGCAGGACTAAATAAAAATATCTGCTACCTTCACCTATATTTGAATAAAAGTCATATTTCTCATAAGTGGGCCACAACGAATGGCGTGAAAAATGTGTTTCCTGCCTGGGGCTAGAGTGCTGTTTAGCGGGCGGCATTCGAATGTTGTGCTGTTATATGTCATACGGTAAGGGTTAGGGCTAGTTTTGGAAATCGGGTTTTTAGGTTTAGTTAGGGTAAGTTAGGGATAGTTGGGGGTAAGTTAGGGTTAGTTAGGGTTAGCGGTTTGGTTACTTCAATATCTGCAAAAGGAATATAACATTTAGCGCCGCCCGCTACACTGCACTCGTCCCCTGCCTGGAATCGATCCAAGGATCTTTAATCTCTATACAAATTCTAGCAACAATCCAGTGGATTGTCGCATGAATGTTTGGACACGTATAGAAGTCCTACCAGCATGATGATAGCCTCTGAGCAGACCACCGGGTGGACAAAAAAGAGCTTCACAAGTTTGAAAATTCGTTATGTGGAGAATACTTGAGGTATTGGAATTAATCAAAGTTTGGTTAATAACCGAAGGGCTGAAGCATGTTTTGACATTTGTCTTCTATTTTTTTCTGAGCATTGTAAATATAAACCAAAAATAAAACATGAAAAAAAAAACAAAAAATCACAAAAATACTTCAGCCATTCGGCTATCAACAAAAGTTTGATTGATTCCAATACCTCAAGTATTCTCCACATAACCAATTTTCCAACATGTGAAGTTCTTTTTGGTCCACTCGGTACAAGACACTATTGATTTATATAAGCGGTAAAATTTGTTTGAAGATTGTTGCTATAACAACAAAATCTAATTCAATGAACTGAAATTGGTAAATTAGTCCTTTCAAGGTAAATTTTTATAGAACAGAACATAGCAACTACTGGTCATATTCATCGCTTAGGTTGGGGCTAAAAACCTACCTTAAGGCTGCTTTCAATTTGATTAACTTTGAGATCAAGTCGAAGAATAGAATAAAAGAAGACCACGTGCCACTTAAGATCCTATTGTTTTCATCTATCGAGAACATCAATTACAATTGGCTATATTTAGACATCTAGATTGCCCCAGTATCGAGGGAGCGAGACTTGGAGCAAGTCCACCCCCCCCCCCCAGCTGAGCTACTTTTAGCTCCGTCGATTTACGTTGACATTAAAAATTGTTGTTACCAAACTTTGAAATAATGTTGCTAGTTTTTCTTGAAAATTTTTGTTTCTGATGTTCTATCTATCTATCTTATTATTTCCTTCTTTGCTTTCACATATTCATTCACAAAGTTCCATCTCGTAGGCTATCAAAATGATGCTATTTTGAATTGCATCGATTTTCAAAACATACTGCTTTAGATATCCCGATATTTAACAGAATGTTTGACAAATTTAGTATAAAGTTATGTGGCTACTCCTAGAAATAAAGATATACTTGATCGCAGGAAACTTTTGAAACCCTTTTCAAAGGAAAATTTCTTACCATTCGCTTCCTCAAAAATGGAATCTGCTACTCCTTCTTCACTGCTAAACTCAAACGAAATCTCCCTGGGCTGTGACTTGCCCTGCTTTCTTCTTCGCTGCTCTCGGGACTCAACAGGATTCTCACTACTACTCTCATGAGAAATGCCACCAAAGAAATCTCTGTAGTTTGTTTTCCGCGAGGACCTGACCTCGTATATTTTCGTTGTTGCTGTCTCATTTTTACATCCACGCGTTGCATGTCTTTCTCTTGAGTTTCGGTCTTGAGAACTCGATACATCCGAGGCACGAAGAGGCGATATTCGAACACAAGGGGACCTCCGTCGTAGTAATTCTTCCTGGCTCATGCTGTCTTGTTCATCCTGCCTGGGAGCTGTTGACAGTGGTGATCTCAGCATACGCTTTTTGGCGGGAGCTTCGTTTCCAGCCTCAATTATGTTTAATTTATCGACTTCCTTCAAAAGGCGCTTCCCAATTCTGTTGGAAGTAGTCGAATCAACGTCCAAATGTGAATCATCTGTTTCTGGTCTTGAGGGTTTAATTGCTGGCGACCGTAACTTATCACGAGTTGATTGGCAAGTCTTTGATGCAGCATCAATAATGTTAGATTCGTCTACCTTTTTTAAGAGACGTTCCTTCGTCCGATCAGATATGCCAGAACAACCTTCACCTGCACTGTCTGTCTCACGTCTGGGTACAATTGTTGGTGACCGTGTGTTACGACGAGTTGACTGCCAAGTCTTTGATGTCACATCAATGATGTTAGATTCGTCTACCTGTTTTAAGAGATGTTCCTTCGTCCGATCAGATATACCAGAACAACCTTCGCCTGCACTGTCTGTCTCAGGTATAGGTAATTTGGCAGGTGATCGTACACTGTGACGAGTAAACCGCCAAGTCTCTGATGTGGTATCAATGATGTTTGTTGTATCTATTCCTTTCAAAATACGTTCATTTGTGCGATCCGATCTATCAGAGCCATCTTCATCTATGCTGTCTTTATCTTGTCTATGCACCTTTGCTGGTGACTGTCGGGTGCGACGAGCCGTCCACGACTTCTCTAACGTGGCATCAATTCTGTCTGCTTCGTCTATTTCTCGCATCCACGTCTCGTCCGATACTACAGAACCGACCTCATCTGCGCTGTCACGGTCTTCACTAGAAGCGATTTTTGCAGGGGATCGTAGGCTGCGACGAATCGACGGTGACTTGTCTGATGTGGGATCAAGGATATTAGATTCGTCTAGTTCTCGTAAGATACGATCATTCTTCCCATTCAAATTTTTAGACTTATCCGCCTTTTCCTCTCTCCTAGCTGCAACTTTTGATGGTGATCGTTGCGTGCGACTCGAGTGAGATTTTCGCGTTTCATTATCATCGATGCCATTTGATTCATCAACGTCGGAATCACTTGATGCCATTTTCTTCGAAGAGCTGGATTTTGTTGCCTCTTTCTGTTTCTGTAGGTGTAAAAATATCAGATAATGTCAAATGAAGAAGTCTCTGCAGGGTGTCTCAATACCCTAGCAAAAAACAAATAAAACATTATCTAAAAGTGTTGTAATGTAGTTAACGAATAAGCACTAGTTTCATAAAATAGAGCAATCGAAAAAACACGGGGGGGGGGGGCAGGGTCGTCAAATTTGAATCAACCTTATTCCATTCTCTAAGTAGCGCTTTACAATACCAAAATGTGTAATTGGCGATCTCATGATTATCTGCAAATATGTTTTATTCATCTCAACATCAATGACCAAATGACAACCTTGCAAATAAATTATCTCTGAAGTGTGTCAAACTCCATTTCGGTAAGCAGGATAGGGGTAGTGTAGAGAAAACGATAACCTGTTCAATCTTAGGTTGTAATTTTGAATCCTCGAGAAATCAACCAGATGTAATACGATTTTACCAGAACAATTTTGACATAAAAAATCTGTGCTAAATAATGTTTTTCTCCTTGTTTACTTCATCCAACCAAAGTACAAAATTTTACTTCGGGCTCCATGTTATAATAAAAACAGTTAAATGTATTTTTTGTACTGGGGAATAAAGATGATCGCTATCACCTTCCATCTGGGACAACTGTGCATGGATGTTGATGTCTTGCCATTTTGGAATTTGGAAATTGAACATTATTTTTAATGAATGAACCTAGAAATTTATTTTTAAAGTTAAAGAAATTTGATAAATTCCATCCAGAAAGTTTTGAATATTATTGAGAAGAGAATAAACGCATCTTGTGTGAAGGTAAGTTTTTATATTATCGAGGCAGACCTAACTTTCGTCTGTTATTTCTTGGATCAACCCACCTCCAGGACTTGTGAAATTTTCAAAACATTCAAAATTCTACAAAAATTCATGTTTCAGCTTTCTGAAAACGCACATCGTTTGTTACTTTACTCCTAAAGTAAATGTCAAAGCTGGGAAGCTTTTTATGAAACACCCCGCATAGTTCTGCTTTAAAGGCAGTCTATCTCCTCGCCGATTTTTGTAAGTAACTTTGTGGAAAATTCAGTAGGCAGGAATACACCTTTTAGCTATTCTACAAAAGAGTCTGGATCGAGCGATATTTTTATACATGTTTATAACAAAGGTTCCATTGAGTGGCGTTAGAGCTTCTATCACTTTTGTAACAATCGAAAATTCTACAAAATTTATCAAAATATTGTTCGATTCAGACTCAATTTTAGAATAGCTAAAAGGTCTTTTCAATTATATTTTCTATGGCCATAGAAATTATAAATTATTTTTCTTTTATCCAACCACGGAGAGCTCTGTCTTGGTAGCGACCAAACATTTCACTTTGACTCACGATGTCTCAACCAACTTTTTGCTGATTGTAAAGAGAGGCATCCAAGTTAAAACTGAAGTCTCTAATTTTCAAAAGCAAATTCAAAATGCGTAGCTCAGTTAAAAAAGAGTGATTGTGAATAGTATTTGAACACGGGTTCGAATCCTGCTCTGGTTGTTTTAGTTGTTCGCATTTTTCTCGTCAAACCCTGCTATCAAAAAGAATTAAAAAGATGGTTCTTCTGCTGTAATTGCTCAATGCAGATACATTTCTAATGGAACAACCGTACATAAAGATAACATGCGTCGAAAGTTTTATTCATTTATAAGAAGGAATTCAGGAGCATTTCGAAATGACGAGTTCCTTAGTTATTGAGGTAAAGTTGTTCAATTTGAAAGAGATTATTTCCACCTGGAATTAAACCTTATTACCTCTCTTTGTCTTGTAGGATAAGCATCTCTCTCATCATTCGACTGTTGAGAATCAGACGACTCAATTCTCTTTCGAAAACGTGTTATCTTGGGAGGAGAAACAATGGTACTATTATCGCTAGATTCCTCTTCTTCTTGCCTCTCGTTAACAGGAGTGCCTTTCGAGACTTCTTTTTCTTCTCTTGGCGTTTTCTTATTTTTCGACCCGTTGTATCCACCAGCAAATGCCTTCTTTGTGGGAAAGAAAGGACGGAAACCATCACTTGATTTTGAAGTTGTTGCTTCTCTGGCGCTGGGGAGTAGGGCATCGGCGGCAGTAGAATATTCATCCATATCAGCAAGTATATTTCTCTTGGCATTGTATAATCGCTTGTGTGTTTTTGTTTTTGGCACAGCAGATTCGTTTCCACCATTGCTATCAAGGGAAAACAAAATAACAATAAAAAAAGAATCTAAAAATTAAGGTTTAGAAAGATAATCGTTTCATTTCGATGATTCAAATGGCATTAATGCGATGCACGAACTTTCATTTCATTTCATTTTCATTTAATGTTATTTAACCATGACATCCATTCAGTTGTATAATAAAGTAAATTATGATAAAAAGTTGCAATGATAAGTTCTATTTACTAAATAAAAAATATGCTGTCTTAAGAATATCGAGAGAATGGCCCTAAGTAACTGATCTTCCATGGATTCGTGCAAAACTAGTTTCTGTTAGCTCAAAAGGTGATATTTAAGCTTTTGTTTAAATCGTACAATGGATTCGGTATCTCTAATGGGTTGTGGGATACTATTCCAAACTTTTGGACTTGTGTACAAGAAACTTCTTTTGGTATATTCTAATTTCAGTTTTTGCACATGGAGATCCTTGCTGTTCCTTGTGTTGTATTTTGATATGGCAGACCTTTCTATAAACATATTTTGTAGGCCTTCAGGACAAACTTTTCTTTAATCAGTCCAGCTTCTAACAAGGTAAAGCGTTTCTTTGCATTTTTCCAACATGAAAAGCTAGTACGCCATTAATTATTGAAGATCAGAAGTAAATTGACACGATACTAGAGTCATTTCGGTTTTATAATGTTTCAGGTTTAAGGAAAAATATACTGAAACTGCAAGTTGATAAGATCAGGTAGATGGCCTGAGCAATTGATACAGACGGCATGACGTCACAGCAGCGTTGAAAACACGACGCCATCTTGTTTTGGGGTAACTCTTCAGAAAATTTCTATTGGTTTCTATAGGAAATTTTCAAAAATTTGTATAAAATTGTTCCTCTATTCTACCTTGCGATAGTGAGTAGGGAAAGGATAGGTAGCAATTGTCAATTGATCAAGTCACGTGACATGTCGTCTCTATGAATTAGATCGAAAACACTGATGCTAAAACACTTCAAAATTCAGGGTTCCGGAACTTGAACATGAAAAAACTAGTTATTAGTACTTAGACGAATGCTTCTTTGATCCAAAAAGTTTAAAAACTTGCCGTTTTGTGCAATAATCTTCTTTTGTAGAGACAAATTAGATCTGGCAAATCTGCTCAAAGCTGCGAGAGTCAACGTCCGTCGGCATAGTTGTCATGACAACCAGATCAACCAATCAGAGTACGTTATTTTAGGGCTATTCGCCCATATTTAGCTCTCGATCTACTCTCAACTGCAAATGCTGCTCTCTGATTGGTGATTCACAAAAATGTCTCGCCTGACGGCCTTAGCGAACAGTTAGATTGTAAGATTAACTTACTTGGGCATCTCATTCATGTGTTCTTGGAACAGGGTGATAAAGTCTTCTTGATTCAGTCTGTTGGTTAAAAATAAAATAATTCCTTTTAAAGATATATTTCATATATATTTCATATTTCAATCTTTTAAGGAGGGTTGCCCTTCTGCAGAAGCGGTTTTTCAAGGGGCCCTCCAATAAAAACTTAATTACAATATACAATTAAAATAATGATACATTAGACTATAAAAAACCATAATGTTAAAAACCTATTTACTATATAAAAACCTAATGTTAAAAATGTTGATTATGTTGAAAACCTATATATTATTTATAATGAAAAGAAAAATTCAACCCTAGATAGATTGTTAAAGCTATTTAGGGAGGATGCCGTCTTGGACTCAGCGGGAAGGCTATTCCATAGTTTTGCCCCCCCCCCAGGAAAGAAAAGCATTTTTGCCCATTTGCTGATTTTTCTTTGGCAACCTTAAATCAGTCACGGTATTACGGAGGCTACGAGAGGAGCATTCCGAGTTTTTGATGAAGAGGTTACGCAAGTATTGTAGAAGCCAGATCATTGAGCGACTTGAAGACCATCGTTTTAGACTCATAGATATGGTTTTAGATATGGTTTACTACACCAGATTACCAGGTCCAGCAAAATACAAGTAGCTTTCGCTAGGTGTCTTTATAATTTGCAAGAAAAAGAGGAGACCTACAATCTCTTACAAAAGTGTTGGACCCCTGTGAAAATATATGTTTTTCGGAATTATTTCCCCCCTTCCCCCCATATCAATGTTGTTTGGTTTAGGGAATCATTCTGTCGGTGGATATGCATGAAAAAACCATTTTTGCACTGCAATCAACATTGAAACGGGGGGAGGGGGGTCAAAAATTCGATTTTTTCAACAGGGGTCCAACACTTTTGTAAGAGATTGTAGCTAGATATTGGGGACCAGAGGCAGACACCTTGCTAAATATTGCGGGGCGACGATATTGTTTTAGTTGAGAAGCATTGTTTTCAACCAAAAGGTCATTGCTCTTCCTGTCATTGGGGGCGGCCGCATCCCCTTGCCCCATAGTGTCCGCCACTGTTGGGAACAAAGCTATGCCTCCATCGTAACACGTTGTTTCAACATTATGTAATAAGAAATTTCAGTTTAGTAAATATTAGTGATGGCTTTAAAGCTATGAATTGAATTCGTATCAATCACAGAACAATTTCGAATCTGAACCCATTATCCTTACAAAGAGCAGCTAATATGGCTTCTTAAATGGTATGTTTTATTCTGCATGCATGGCGAGTGTCATCTTTTTGTTGACCTTGCTTTCGCCATTTCCATGAGCCATGAAATTAGCGGCAACAAAGAGTTGACATGTGCGAAGCATGCTGGTTGGAAGAGACCCTTTAACTTCAAGGAATGAAAACCATTTGAAACACATTGATGATGACATCTATCAATTAAAAGGTTTTATGAATAAGAAGGCTACACATCTTGCGCTACAAAGCCAAGTTTTTTAATATGAATATGATTTGTTCTACACAAGTACAAGGCGTCATAAAATATTGTTTCCATTTGTTTAAAGGTAGCGAAAAAAGAGAGAGATTGAATACTTCAAAATTTAGATCAGATATATTTCTAAGATTCTGATAAGTTTTGGGCCAGAGTATTGTTTGTAATTAAACTAAGGTGAACAAACAAAGTTAAACTTTGGCAAAAACCACCATGAAAATCGGCTGAAACTATCGGCTGAGTTATGAGCTTTGAAATTTCAAAAGTAACAGAAGGCCAAAACAAGAGGACAGTAACTCGTTCTTATCATTGTGTATGAGGATTACCTCGAAGTTAAATTTAGCATCAATTCAATTACATTGACCAAAACTGAGAATCAGTTCTGTCACCTATCCACTGTTTTAAGACAACAGCAAACAACTATTTTAGATAAATCTTGCCACACTAAACTTTTTAGGCAGGGAAATTTGTTTACCGATCTAAGGACCTTTGATTTCGTGCTTCATTTCTGCTAAATCGATCATTGAGATTCAAGAGTCACTTGGAATGAATTTCAATTCTTACCGGAAGTGTCAAGTTTGATGACGTCAATAACTGACACTTTTGAGAACTAGTGTGGCTACACCTCATTGCAGGTAAGTCTGATGTGTTTTAACATACTGTTGTTAGACTGCATTTAATTAGAGCATTCGAATGATCTATAGTTTTATAATTTGAAGATATTAGCAACAAATTTATGACGTCATCAATTCAGTAATGTCATAATTGAGCATTTTTAGAACAATTTCAGCTAGAATTTGTTCTTGATCTTCGCTAAATCGACCATGCAGATTCTGAATTTGCCGTCAATAAATATTAATTTTACAGTTGCATCTGTGATGAGTGGCGAAGCACAGAAAGAATTCAAGCAGCAAATAGAGGTAACGTACCTGTTTGGCACTTGAACTTTATCAATCAAATCCGCGAGCTACAAAAGAACATGTCATAAGAATGTAAGTAAGAAATAGGAAAAGCAAAAATAAGAGCAGGAGAACCTCAATTTACAAGGCATTTTACAATAGACCTTTTAGCTATTCTACAAAAGAGTCTGGATCGAACGATACTTCCATGCATCTTTATACGAAAGGTTTGATTCGAACAGACGACATGTCACGTGACTTGCCCAATTCGCGCTCAACAATCCGCATTGGGGTAAATGGAGCCATTACAAAGTATAGCGTCGCACTGGGATTTTGAGTGTCTCGTTTATTTATCGCAATAAATTAATTCAAAAAGCTTGGAAGCTGTTCAAATCATTCAACAACTTTAGCAGATAGATAGGCAAATGTCTGAAAGGAAGGTCGACTTTGAAGAAGCGACGAGTAACTCACAGCCGACGGAGTTTGTGGTGCTGATTATGAAATTATCGTCGCAAAGGCAAGTTGCTCACAGCTTTCTTGGCCTAAATTTTTGTTTTGCTTTTAAAAACAGCATGTTCGTGCAATTATTTCATAGGTTTAGGTATGGCTGACAATTGCTTTCCCCACTCACTATCGCGAGGTAGTAGGGGAGCAACTTTATGCAACTTTTTTGCAAATTTCCTTTGAGAAACGCATAGAAATTTTCTGAAGATTTACGTCAAAACAAGGTAGCGTCGTGTTTTCAACGCTGCTGTGACGCCATGCCGTCAGTATAAATTGAGTGGCGTTAGAGCTTCTTTCACTGTTGTGCACATTCGAAAATTCTACAAAATGTACACAAATATTATTCGATTCAGAATCTTTTTGTAGAATAGCTAAAACGTCTATTGCCTTACTTAAAATGAGGTCTTTCAAAATTATGGTGTATTTCCATTTGCATAAGTGAGACTATGTTCATCATATACTGTATGCCAAAGAAGTCTCAAACGTTAAGAGCAAACCACCAGCTCTTCCTGGCACCTGGTTCCAAGGACCTACCTATCTTCCCCAAAGAAAGATAAGTATATATAAAGTTGATTTGGTCCTAAAAGCGTTTTGGCTAGGACAATCTATTTTATTAATTACACAGGGAAAACCTTTATGGATGGAAATAAAAAGTCCAGCCACTGTTTTTGCATTCTATGCAGCAAATGCAAGCATATTTAAACGAATCCTGACAAAATTGTTTCTTTTCAAGCTTTGATAGGGTTGGTAGTCTAGTGAGCTTACACATAACTACATTAACAGCCATAACAGCCATATACATAATGCCCATCCCTGCCTGGGAGCAGTAGAAATTGTATCTTGACACTTGAGACAGCAGAAGTTCTGTTTGAGCATGCGCAATGAAGATTGAAACAAAACTAATTCTTTTCACTATACGAAGAAAAAAGCAATTTCGAAATTCCCCTTTGAAAAAGCTGCCTCTCTACACTTAGGACGCCTGGAACTGGCAGGCAGTTCACCTACTTCTACTAGCTGCAGTCGCACAAGACCCTATATCTCTGTTTATTCTTTCCTAACAACGGGATAAATTCACTGCAATATGTGACCACTTTTCCTTTCACATACAGCAGCGCTGTTACAAACTTTTCTCTCCTGTAGGCGCGGTAGGAGACGTTTGGGTTGCTTTTTGAAAAAAGGTTGTGGTCATAGGTTGCGGTTATTAAGATTAAATTAGCCGCGATGTTTTCCGGGCGGCTTCCTGTTATTTTGTAGCCACTTGACGGTTGACCCAGCAGGCGCTAACATGCACATCGACTCTGATCTAAAGAGAAAAATTGGTCAAATCTTTCTCTTTAGATTAGAGTCGATGGGCAGATTAGCGTCTGCTGGGTCAGCCGTCAAGTGGCTACAAAATAACAGGAAGACGCTCTGAAAACATCGCGGAAAATTTAATCTTAATAACCGCAACCTATGGCCACAACATTTTTTACAAAGCAATTCAAACGTCTCCAACCGCCCATGGTTACAGTAACCTTAAATCAATGCTCACTTAATCCATTATTCCATGTTAATCTTCTGATAGAAATGCTGCGAGCTATGGAAAGGTTGCCTATAATTCTATACCTAGCATCCGAAGGTAGTTTTTAGCACACTGAGGAGCTGAGCTTATCGAAGCACAGCAGTTTCCTGGTCCTTCCGCCCGATATGACCACACCTCGTGATACCAGAGAGTTGGCAACTCTCTTCACTCTACATAGCAGATTTGATAGGGCCGGGACTTGAACCATCAACCCTCAGATTGGTAGTCAAGCGCGCTATCACTGAGCCATCCCCGCTGTTTCTGGAAAGTTCCTTACCTGTTCAAGAAAGGATAATCCTAACTTTTTACAAATTTCATCTGTGAATGCTTTCATATCTTTCACAAACATCTGATACTTTTTCCGACCCTTCGCATCAAGGGTTGCATTCTTCTCTTCGGCTTTGCCAAAGTTCATCTAAAATTTGAAAGTAAAGGTTTGTGGAAAATACTTCTATATTAAAAGTTCAGTTTTGCCTGAAGAATGATGGGATGGACTTAAAATCAATGATAAAGTACTTACTGTATTTAGCACAGGGCGTATAAGAAAAAAAGGTGAGTTGTATAGTACCTCTGCGGTGGCGACTTGAATCTTACAAATTGATGGTATTGATTTTCGTAATCCATAAGCTTTTAACTTAAACTTAGATCTACTGCTTTTACATATATCTGCTAATGTAATGGATTTGTTGCTCTAAGTTACCCAAAAATGTTGACCGGTCGATGACAGACGGTCTCAATTTTCTGATACATTTCAATTCTTTAAAATTCCCAGAAAATCAATTTTGTTGTTGCTTTTATCCGATTCTTCAAATAATATGTGTTGAAAGGCTAGAAATAATTAGATTTACTTCAAAACATTGATTTGAGCGCTTGTGATGACAAATTTTTGCCCCTAAGCTGATAAGAACAGATACTACACTTGATATCAAACCAGAAAACTCCATAGTTCCAATGAGGAAGTCATACCTCTTCAAAGGCTGAAATGAGCCTTGAAGTTATTTTATTTGGTATCTTTGATTCTTTGCCAAGAAATGTGATGCAATCCTCCAGATTCCAACTGCCTTGGTTGCCATTATCGTCGTTCTGGACCTGGTATCTTTTCTCCTGAATTCGTACACATAGCTCCGCAAGTACTACATATGCTGTTTGAACACCACTCAAATCTTCTTTTGTTGAATACTGACCTAGAATATCTAAACATGGAAATAAAAAATACAAGAGTCGAAGAGATGGCCCATTTGAGCTATGCTTGAAACAGTGGGCATGAAGATCTTTCTTGGCCAATTTATAGGAAAAAGTAGAAGACAAGAGGTCTATTTTTATCAATAAAATGGCCTTTACATCCACGCATTTAGCAAAGATTGTCTGGCAATTAACTAAGATTGCAAATTTGGGGACAAATCTCCACTTTAGCTGACAGCTCTCCAAGGAAAACAGAGGTTGAATTTAATTGCTTTGTTTGAACTAAACTAAACACTGATTGGCTATCTAAACAATAGCCATATAGCAATTCTTTTACGCATTCTCCACAGAAATTACCACTAAATGACAAGTGTGTCTGCTTCTGAGTCAAATCTAGCCCAAATTTACACTTCCATACAGAAAAGCCCAGACTGTACCAGGCCTTCTTTTTTGAGGTGTGTGACCATGCGCCCGCACCTCATCATGCACCAAAGTCTTTCAATATGCGTTATTCTTCACTCGCCTGGTTTAAAATTTCTTACAAATTCAAGGGCCTCAGCGGTTCATTCATTTCTAGTAGTTTGTAATCTTTGGGTTCTGTTTTGCAAGAAATTAAAGGATTAATCTCAATCGAAGAAGTGACATGATTTCTAACTGTTTCCTGTGTATCATAGGTATTTTTCTGCATTGGCCTTACATTCTGAAACAATTACAGTAAGTGAATTTTTAGGTCACACCATAAAGATAGGTCAACGAAGGGCATCCCATATGGAGAAATTCATGCGCCATGGAACACAGATAAACAAAAAGCACTTGAGCACCATCTCTAGCTCTTCTGAGGATGAAGATTGTTTCAAAATAAATTCCTCAGAACGCCGCACAGACAACGATGAACTTTAAAAGTGCCATTCTGCTTTATAATATTTAAGCCCATGTTTTATTTTACGACAGACCATTGAAGATAGTACATACTGTGCCACAACTTTATTGAAAGTTTATATCCCTAATATACAGTACAGTGCAGGCCTTGTGCACATTAACATGACAAAAATTATTAAGAATTCTTAAGAATTTTCAAGAGTTCTTCACATCATGATAAGAATTCTTGATCCATATGAAAGGCTGTAAATTTCTATAAACAAGAATTCTTAAGAAATTAAAAAGATTCTTAAGAATTCTTGAGAATTCTTATTAAAAATCAATTGCTTGACTACTTCCGCCATTATAGAGTTATCCTTACAAAGTAAATATCATGTGCCTAATTTAATATCGCGCGTGATCTGTCACACGCCAACTAAAAATCAAATTACAAGGCCTGCTGTAAAGTTTGTATTTTGTGGATGCAAGTTGAGATGACTTAAGTTAGTACAACTTCTGCAGAAATGTTCATAGTTTCTGCAGTTGAAAACAATATGCAATAACAATGTAATCCTTTGTTTATTGGTGACTTCACAGGGAATAGTAAAAAGCACTAAAACTTGGTGAGAGGACATTCCCATTGTGGAAGCTTAAAGTAGATAGAGATCTGAGAGGGTCAATAGGCTTTTTCACAGAGGTCTGAGCAAGACGGAGCGCTACTTTTCTAGAAGATGGCGGAAACGGCGGATACTCTACGAGAGGGAATCCACTTTGTGATGCAAACACTGAGCTGGAGTTGAAGTGGGAGAAGTTGGCACGAAATATCGCATTTACATGCAACTACCTGGTTCATAGAAGACCAAAAAGGCACACAACATCATAACAAATAGTTACCTATCACATCAAAGCAATATTGAGCATACTGTATTTTTTTAAGGGAAACGTTTATTTCTTCGAGTTGTTTCGGCGAAGTTGGACTGTATGAAAATTGATGATGAAGGCCTCTATCAAACTAATTTGGATTTTTGTTTATGAATGAAGCTTACGACCCCTGTGGTAACTGCAGGAATACGAAGCAGTTGTGTACTGTATGTTAAGAAACAAATTATGATTTACATTTCTTGCCAAAAGGCTTTCTAAATGAAATTAGCTAAGAATAAACAGTTACAGTTTCTTCAATTTATGTGCATGTGTTCATTGACATACAACGTACTGCAGTAGCTCATGAATTTTCAAAATAAAAGCATCACTGTACATACTCGTAAAATCAGGCCACTTACTGTTCAAAGCAACTTCAACTTGCTTCCTAGTCTCACCAGGCTTTTCAATTTTATTTGTAAAGTATTTCTTTTAAAATACAAAAGTCCAACACAAACTGCATCATTAAATTGTGCCATCATTCAACCAATATTTCACCAACAAATATTTGTCTCCAAGCAAAACAAGACTTCAGCAAATCTTTGAAATCTTTGGCATCTCGTCCACATTGTAAAACTTGAAACCACAGCACTTTTTCTATGTTTTGGTTCTAAAATTTATAAATGATTTGTCGCAAGTAATTAACCACTTTCTTTGATTTTGATAAGCAGAGAACGAAATGACAAACACATTCAATGACAAATATTTTCCCGCCAAAGCTGCAAAGTTTCCCTTTGTTATGAGGCTCAAGGGTCATAGGAGATCTTTGCAACCATACGTTGGTACCAAATTGCACCTGTTCCTTCGTATTCCTCTAGTAAATGAGCAACGAATAAGCTCCATGCATTCATAAAAATAAGTTTTAATTGGCTAATCATACAATCCAAATTCACCAAACTCAAAGAAATGAAACTTTTCCTTGTAAACTATGCTAAATATCAATTTAATGTGATGCTTTATTTTCATGTTTTGACCCTTTTTGGTCCTCTAAGTGCCCAGAAACAGGAGTTAAATTCAATTGTCTTGCATTCCTTTATAGCTTACAACTGCATTTCAGCTTTTCCATCGCGAAGAGGAATCGTTCTTGCAGCATATCTGCCATCTTCCAGAAAAGAAGTGCACCATCCCAGACCTCCGTGAAAAGGTCTATTGACAGCAAGGGCTACGTATTTTGACATTCAGGTTTTTGTTTGATAGATGGATTTCGTCCAACTGTCCACTCAAAGGAATACTGTGCAAGCATGGTCCCTTCTGAAGGTCAAATCTATTATACATTTATACAGTATATATATACTATTATAAGGAATTTCCATTATATAACGATTGGTCCAGAGCTCTGCTTACTTTGAAATGGCTTCTTTTACCCCCATACACTATAATGGGAAATGAAGATCAACTGTTTAGGATATGCCATAATGATGAAATTAGGCAGAGCAGCTGTAACCCCACTTAAATTTGATGCTGTCTATTTTTGAAGTCCATTTTCAACAGGTTTTTACATAATCACATTTTCCCTACGTCAAATAAAGGGAGAAGGAGACAGAAAAGAAATCTTGCATACTCACAGATGTACCGGGTGACCTAAAATAAGTGAAGTCATAAAATCTGTTGCACAGAATAGAGAAATTGACCGAAATCAATAATTTAAACATTGCCTGGCTAGCTAAATCACTAGAATATATTGTTATTATTTTTTGCTATTTCTATTGACATCGCAAACCGGCAAAAATTAGGATTTAATGAAAATAGGCAGATCTAAAACCTGTCAAAAGTCATCAGAAACAGGAGATCAATCTTATCAGTATGAGACAGTGAAGACTACTTTTTGTATTAGCTTGGGAATAGACATTTCAAACTGAAATTCCCAGTGCATGCAAATAATTCTCCATAACGAAAAGAACTTTTTTATTTCTGAAATAAGGAACATTCTTAGACCACAAGGGGATGGTTTGGATGCATCCAATCTGAGTTGCATAATAATAATAATAATAATCAATTTATTTAAAGTTGGCTAGTACATAGCTACATATAGTAAAATAACAGGATTAAAATACTATAATTACTAATTAAGGCCAACTACTTAAAAATATACAGGTTGTAAAACAATTTGATAAAATGACTCGATAATACATACAGTTCCAAGCGATAAAAATGTTAAGAATAAAAATGCAGGATTATAAAAATCTGAGGTTTTCAATGTAAGGTCGACATAGTTTGCATGTGCATTCTTCACCGCGCCAAGTTTTTATCTTTGATTTAAACTGTTGGATAGAATTAGCATTCCTTACATCTTGAGGGAGGGAAAGCCAAAGTTGGGGCCCTCTGTATCTGATGGTCTCAGAGCCAAAATGTACTGTCCTTATCCGGGGTAGTACAAATTCATTGTTATTTCTTAGGTTATACATATTTTCTCGCTCCCTGAAGATCTCATTCATGAAAGGAGGGTTCATATTGTTCTG
>REGM01000179.1:231294-257689 GCA_004194415.1 Aurelia aurita
CAGGGCCGTCGCGAAGGTACTCGAGGAAGGGGGGTGTGAGCTTTAAATTTGCCGACAAAGGGCGTGGTCATTGGGCGTGGTCATTCCAAACTGCTGCTACTTCCTAACAATGACAAAAATGCATTTGTATGGAAAAGGCCATAGATTCAGTCATAACCAACAAGCTAATTAACACAGCCCGTTGGGAGGAAATTCGTATTGTGGGGCGAACGCTCAATGCAAGTGGAACGAATCAACATTGGGGGCCCGGGGGAAAATTTTGAAACCACACCTTTCAGATCGTTGGAAAACGCCTCTTGTGAAAAAGCAAGCTGAACCAATTGAAAATAGTTGTCATTGTAACTACTTACTTTCAAGTGCGAATCTGGGGGAGGACAGGTGATTTGCATGTTAGACTAACAATAGGGGTACAGTGCGAGCGAAGCGAGCAAAAAAATTTCGTATCTGCTGCAATAAGATTGGCCCTGATCCGCTTGAAAAGGTTTCTTGTCGTTTGAAACAGTAACAGTCGTAATTTTCAGTCTGAAAGTCTCATAACAACAATGTTCCGAAGCATAACTGGATCGGGGCTCCCTACTTTCAGAAGTAAATTTGCCGACAAATGCTAGCTCGAGCATCATTTGCCGACAGCCATTTTTCCAGGGGGGGTGTCACACCCCCCACACCCCACTGTTTGTGACGGCCCTGCCTGATTACGTTGTCAAGATTCTTGTCGCATGCATATATGGTTGTATCATCTGCATAGTTGCAGATATCAGTTCCCTGAATAGAGAGCAACAAATCATTTATGTAAATGTTAAAGAAAAGGGGACCGATAACCGAGCCTTGTGGGACTCCTAAGGTAAGGTGTTTGACTGTACTGAAAGATCTGTTTATTTTCATAAATTATGGTATGCTCATTGTGTCCCTGCTTTGCAGCTGATCGAAATAGATCCTCTGATTTTGATGACTTTCGACAGGTTTTAGAACTGCTTGTTTTCACTAAATCCTTCTTTTCACCAGTAATAGACCATTTTGACAATTAAAATCGGAGACTGGGGGAGAGCGGTTTGTTCTGGTAAATGGCGGATGCATTTCTGGTAAATGGCTGCCACGGAGCTTTTATAAATGATAAATTTCCCTCTACAGAACTGTTAGTTATAAATTCACAGTTAAAATAGGGAAATTATGACTTACAAAATAACCGAAAAGGTGCCCCATCACCAATAAGCCTCGTAACTAAAGGGAGACTGAATCTACAACCGAGACTTCAAATCAAATTGCTTTGGCGGGAAAATATTTGTGATTCGTCATCCCCGTTTATCGAAGCAAGATAAAACATGTTTTGATAAGTTTCGAGAAGAAAGCTTGGAATTACTTTACTCTCTATGAGTTGTGCAAACTGGAAGGGATACATTAATTCAGAATTGTGGAGAATGATTGTTTTTTGGCTAAGTATCGGCTGTTTTATTACGAAAGTTTACTTTTCATCAAACAAAGGAATCTGCGTATTGGTGTGAATATGTGATAGAAACAATAGAAAATTCAACTGAATTCAATAGTTCTATCGTTTTCCTGGCGTAAATGACGTTGTTATCGGTGTGACCTTCGGTGTGGAGTTTACATGGAATGCACCCTGGGAGGAGGGGCTAGGTGGCCATCATATTCAACTCTGTCTGTGATGAAATGGGTTTTTGAATGGCCCCTTAGGGGTCATTGACAAAAGATTGTTGTCCCTGTTAACGGATTTTGTCCGCTAGGGGGAGGGGGTCCCACCTGAATCCGTTAAGATTGTCATTTTGTTTGGGGAAGAAAATCCTGAAAAGACATCAAGTTTGTCCGTTAAGAAGGAGGGGGTTTGGATCTTAACGGACACAATCCGTTAACGGGAACAAAAATCTTTCGTCAATGACCCCTGGCCTTATAATTGAATTACTTAGGCGACTGTCTCAAAAATGTTTGGTTAGTGTCGTCCGACCGACCGTTCTTCTAAAAATGAAAAAAATCAGAATTTTGGATCGGCCGACTAAATGTTATATAGGAAAACAACAACAAAGATTTTGTTTTTGTGTTTTTGCATTCAATAATACATTGTCTGAACTTAAAAATCTGGGAAAAATTGAAATTTGATCATATTGCCGACCGACCGACCGACCGACCGATATTTTGCAATCAAAATGACACTAACCAAACATTTTTGAGACAGTCGCCTTATCATATAATATATTTACATATATATATCATATATATGTGCAATCAACAAATATATTTTTGGAAAATTTTCCACTTGAAATTTACCCCAAAATTTGGCTAGTTTGCACTTTAGCGGACACACTTTTAACGTTCCCCCGTGTCTGAATTTTGTATTGATTTTTGGGTGGAAAATGGATCAGTACTTAGATTGAAATATACTGATTGAACAAGCGGGGGTTTGGGGGCGGCAGCCCCCAAAAATTTTAAACCAAAAGAATATATCGATCACCGGTTCCTGCTGCAGTTTTAGGCCATGTTTAGGTCTTTTTGACGTTCTCCCGCAAATGCGAATCACGTTCAAATTTTGCATTNTATATGTGCAATCAACAAATATATTTTTGGAAAATTTTCCACTTGAAATTTACCCCAAAATTTGGCTAGTTTGCACTTTAGCGGACACACTTTTAACGTTCCCCCGTGTTTGAATTTTGTATTGATTTTTGGGTGGAAAATGGATCAGTACTTAGATTGAAATATACTGATTGAACAAGCGGGGGTTTGGGGGCGGCAGCCCCCAAAAATTTTAAACCAAAAGAATATATCGATCACCGGTTCCTGCTGCAGTTTTAGGCCATGTTTAGGTCTTTTTGACGTTCTCCCGCAAATGCGAATCACGTTCAAATTTTGCATTATCCAATCAGATGATGGATTTTCTATGGCTATTGTTTAGAAAGCCATTCAGCAATCAGTTCTTACAATATAATCCAATTCAACCTCTGTTTTCCTTGGAAGCTGTGTCCGCCAAAGTGCATTTGACCCCAAAATTTCGGCTTCCATGAAGTAAATATTTCTCAGCCTTTGCACACTAACATCCTTACCCCTAGCTGTGTAGTGCTGGACAGAGTTGAGTTTTAGCTGGGGCAGGCGCCAGAGCAGAGGCTAGCAGAGGAGGCGGGCCTAATAAACAGATCTTGGATTTGGAACTTATGTTGATGAATATACCTGTTATCAACTTGAAGTTTGATTCCATAACATCACTCATCTTGTTTTCATCATCATTTCGCACGAATTCTGTGCTCAAACATCGACAACAGTACTCCAAAATCCAGCACTCGATCAGTTTTCTTTGCTCGCTCATTTTGATCACTTCCCTTCCCGCCAATAACTGTTGTTCCACCATGGGGCATGCGCACAAACTTAAATACAAATCTGATACAAATCAAAGTCGAACGCCGTGGGGTGATAGGGTGATCAAGCACAGTCTCCAGCATCACATTACCTGAATCTGAATTCTGAATTCCATTTGTCACATCTCTGAATTTTTCTCCAACAACAGTGTGTGATTAAACTGTTTAATTTACACGAGCCTTGAGAATGCGAAGGGATTCTTAATTTGAAAATCGAAAATTCTTAAATCGAAAATCTCGTTCCTTCTTTTGTTCGTTGTATTATTTTATTATCTTTTTGGCTCTCGTCTCGTACCCAGGGCTTGCCCCATTGGATGTATAGTGAGATTTGTGATAGCGCAAAATTAAACATACACAACTATTCAAGTGTTTTTATTCGCGGATATTGTTGCTTGACATCTAATGTGAGACAATGTTGAGACATACTGTATGTACTTAATTTACATACAGCTACGAAAAGATGCCTTTTCTAGAATTACTTCAGCCAACCGATTTCATTGATACTCAAAATCCTGGAAATTACTTCAACGTTACACATGTAATGGAAGGAAATTCTCGGTTGCAAAGTAGCATTCTCTGTTCTGGAGGTCGCAGGGGTCATCCTAAGGCCTCCCATTTTCCAAAATGGGCAGTACAAACTCATTTATGGGCAATTCTAAATGACAAAATGGGGAGTTCTTTCAGAAATTTTCAAAAAGAACACACCAAAATTATTAAGAAAACTGATATCTCTCCTGAGCTATGCAATGCTGTTTAGAAGATTTCATGTGTAAACAAAGTTTGCGTTTCTAGTTGCCAAGAATAAAATTTTAACGGCATTTCACAAAGTGAAATAGCCAATAGGGGGAGTTGAC
Organism: Aurelia aurita; assembly: GCA_004194415.1. NCBI lineage: Eukaryota > Metazoa > Cnidaria > Scyphozoa > Semaeostomeae > Ulmaridae > Aurelia > Aurelia aurita. Next base: position 235,508 of record REGM01000179.1, read on the forward strand.
AAGGGGGTCCCCTCCTCAGATCATTGTCAGAGATAGCTTTCTAACTTCTGGCGATTACGTGAAATGCTAGAGCTTCCTTTTCTGCAACACCAGTATTAAGGTTGGTCGTCACCAGGGCATCTTTTAACATACAAAGTGATGGGGAAATTCCCCACCAGCCCATTCAATAACCCCACCAGTCATGCCCATAATGGCCCATTTTCCCCACCAGTAAGATGCCCATTCCAGTAAAAAAATTTCTTCGGAATAATCATGAATGTAGGTTGAAGACAGGTTTGATAGCAGACTCGATAGAACAAGAAAATAACAACCAACTTTTGTTATCTGATTTGTCACCTCATGTTACAGTTTCCGTTGATGTAAACGTGGAATTAGATGATTTTGTGCTTGCAAAATTCATCATTGGAAGTGAGTCCTAAACTGGTGCCGTCTGCTTTGAAAGATGGCTACAGCAACAGACACTGATTCTACGGTATTGCGTGTTAAATCGAAAATAACTGGTTTTTATTGATTTTGTAAAATGCTCTGTAGCGAAATCTTTACAACTTGAGTAAGATTTTAAACCAACGAATGAAATTGACTACTTTTTTAGAGATCGAAGCAAAATATGTCTCTCATGCAGTAACGATAACGTACACCGTAACGGTGTACCTATACCACCGTTATTCTTACACCCAGGGTAAGATTTTAAGCCAACTAACCCGCGGGGGGGGTACATAACATGTTGATGGTACTGGTATGTGCCACCCATATGGGTGGGCTTTTGGCCCAAAATTCTCTAAACAAGGGTCATTTTTCGGCAGATTTCCAATAAACATGGGTCGGTTTGGCTGAAATCGCCAAAAAATTGCTAAAAATGGGTAGTTTTCCATCAAAATTCATCATAAAAGTGGGTGGCTTTCTGAAAACCAGGTGGCAGGCCCCCGTCCATCCGCGAGTCGTGTACCCCCCCCCCCCGGCCAACCAATGAGGATTCGCGACTTTTTCTAGATCGGAGCGGAATGTGCCTCTCGTGCAGTAACGATAACGGTGTACCTATATTTTTTACCACCGTTATTCTTGCGACCTGAGTAAGGTTTTGAACCACGAATGAAATTCACTACTTTTTTCGAGATCGAAGCAAAATGTGTCTCTCGTGCGGTAACGATAACGGCGTACCTATATTTTATACCACCGTTATTTTTACGACCTGAGTAATATTCCAAGCCAACGAATGAGAATTCGCAACTTTTTCGAGATAAGAGGAAGATGTGCCTCTCATGCAGTAACGATAACGGTGTACCTATGTTTTATGCCACCGTTATTTCTACGACCTGAGTGAGATTTTGAGCCAACGAATGAAAATTCGCTACTTTTTCGGGATCAAAGGGAGGTTGCCTCTTATTCAGTAACGATAACAGTGTACCCAGGGCATCTTTTAACATACAAAGTGATGGGGGAATTCCCCATCAGCCCTTTCAATGTCCACACCAGTCATGCCCATAATAGCCCATGTTCCCCACCAGTGAGGTGCCCTTTCCAGTAAAAAAATCACTTCAGGATCATCATGAATGTGGGTTGGAGGCAGGTTTGATGGGAGGCTCGATAGAACAAGAAAATTACGATCAACTTTTAATATCGCATTTGTCACCTCATGTTACGGTTTCAGTTGATGTAAACGTGGTATTAGATGATTTTGTGCTTGCAAAATTCATCATTGTGAGTGGGTCTTAAACTGATGCAGTCTGATTAGAAAGATGGCTACGGGAACGGACGCTGATCCTACGGTATTGCGTGTTAATTCGGAAATAACAATTTTTTATTGTTCTTGTAAGATGCTCTGTAGGTTGTAAGAATAACGGTGGTATAAAATATAGGTACACCGTTATCGTTACTGCATGAGAGACATATTTTCCTTTGATCTCTAAAAAAGTAGTCAATTTCATTCGTTGGTTTAAAATCTTACTCAAGTTGTAAAGATTTCCCTACGGAGCATTTTGCGAGATCAATACGAGACAGTTATTTTCAATTTGACACGCAATACCGTAGAATCAGTGTCTGTTGCTGTAGCCATCTTTTTAAGCAGGCTGCATCAGTTTAGGACTCACTCGCAATGATGAATTTTGCAACCACAAAATCATCTAATACCAAGTTTACATCAACGGCACCCCAAAAAAGGCAACCCAAAAAGTGGCACATCACGTACCAGTTTATATGGAAGTGACCCCGGGGGCATTTCCTCAAAGTTTTAGCATTTACTATCAAGTGGGATCCATAGAAGATTGCTAAAGTCTCGAAAAAAAAACAGTTCAGAGACAATATTTATGAAAATGGGCAGTTCCAAATTTCCCTGAGGACGACCCCTGCTGGAGAAATGAGCGCAGAAAGTAAAATCGAGTGCTTTTTTCTATTACCATAGTCCTATTACAAATCAATCATCAAATCCTTTTCTGGGGCATCTGCGCATTAGCAGTTGCACTTTAACAATATAAATTCGTTAAATCTTTTCTAAACACTGCATGTTAAAACTTCTAAGATATTGTTATTTCTTAACCATTTAATCCCAGGACAAGAAAATATGAGAGAAAGGATGTGATATTATGAATATATACTCCAAACAAGACCTTTTCTATGAAACAACAAACTTTTTTACGTTTCGGCAACAATTCTCAAAATGACAATGATGTTCCCAATGGGAACAATAGGAAGTTCCATGAAATATTTCAAAAACGAAAAAGGTCCATATCTACAAAAGAAGTGAGCCAGGATTTAGCTCGAAAGTCAATTTTCTGCTAAGGATGTCTCTAGGTGTGAAAACCATTGAAACAAACTGCATTTTGGTGCAAAAGGACATCGCAAATGGAGCACTTCATTCTAGTATTTTTCTTGCAAAAACAACAGCGACCTTGCTTNGAAATATTTCAAAAACGAAAAAGGTCCATATCTACAAAAGAAGTGAGCCAGGATTTAGCTCGAAAGTCAATTTTCTGCTAAGGATGTCTCTAGGTGTGAAAACCATTGAAACAAACTGCATTTTGGTGCAAAAGGACATCGCAAATGGAGCACTTCATTCTAGTATTTTTCTTGCAAAAACAACAGCGACCTTGCTTTTCAGCTGGCTCAGGAATGTGGTCTTCAGTGAGACGTCTTGGCAATATACTTGCTTTACGTTTTCCAGGACGAGAGGCCGTGTAAAGTGGGACCTTCACAATATAAGTTACTTTATAGAAAAATATCCTCAGTTCTTTTGAGTTTTACAAATATTTATCAAATGAAAGTTTTTGCTGCAATGACTTTCAAAAACAAGTCTTTTTGAGTCACTGGCTAGTAGAAGTGCATGAGTATCAATGCCATACATAGTAGACAACAAACTCTAAACGTTAAGAAATGCAAAAACCTTCAACAACTTTCAATATAAAAGTAAATAAATTAATTGTATTTAAAAACGCAATATATATCTATCATTAAAAATTGTATCCTTTTTCTGCGGTGTTTCCCAAAGTGCATCTGAACGTTTCAGCTATACAGCAATCAACTCCGAGCTGCGACAGGTAGCCACTGAACAAAGGCGTTGAATCTTCGCAAAACTTTAAAAATAGTCGTTTAAGATGATATTACCCATTTCTTTCAATTGAATTGCTTGAAGGAAACTACAGGTAATTTGCCATAATCCCAGAGAAATCATTTTTGAAATCATCATTTTTTCGGAATTACAGCTTTTTTATGCTTTACGAAGGATGTATGAAAGGAAGTATCTGTAGCTTTGATGACAAACATTTAAAAAGTACCATAAATCCTAAATTGATTGAGGAAATTCAATACACTCAATATAAGAAAACCTCAGTTGTTGAAGGTCTGCAATATGGTAGCAACCAAGAGTTTGTAGCATTTATGGTTTACGATTTAACAATTTTACGACGTCACTTCTTCAAAACAAGCTGGAATATAGAAAATGCTGCAATTCCGAAAATGATTTCAAAAGTGCTCCCTCTGGGATTATGGCGGGTCAAGCACTTCACTTGAAAGAAATAGGGAATAAGATTTTACAAGATCAATTTGAAGTTTTGGAGTGATCTGATGCCTTTGCTTAACCACTGCAATTGAAGCGGCAATATTTTGTTGTAATATTATGAACCATGGCGTTGTTTGAATTGTCTCATGACTTTTCGTTGCCGGTTAGCACCTCAGCGTTGATGCAGGCCAACTCTTCGCCTAACTGATCTGTTACTCTTGAAAATACTATGTAATGACCCTGAAGAAAAAAGGAACTTTATCAGCGGAGTTTGACGCTTTCGAAAAATTGAGCTCGGTAAAGGGGATTTTGTCCCTTGGGGAAAAAAGCAACCTTTCGTTTCAAATTGCAGAAACATGAATTTTCTGCCATTTGAAAGCATTTTTCCTCCTAATTTCAAATCTGTGGTCCAATTTCTCGTGAATCATGCGATTTTGGTAATATATACTAAAATTGAACCTTACTGCCCTTATACAGTACATCCTTAACACACTGTTGCCTGTTTGTATGATCTGACTCATAACGTTGAAAGTACAAAGAATATCAACAAGCGGTATTGAAATTTTAATTAGGGGGAAACAGGCTTTCAGAGGACATAAGATTGATGTCTCTACAATTCGAAGAAGTAAGTTGCTGGATACCCCAAGGGAGAACTACTGAGCTCAAAACTAAAATTCCTCTTAAAATTCAAACTCAGCTCTTCAAGATCTTACTGTTGATGCCTAATTGTTGAAGGTTTGCTTCAAAGTAGCGAGCGAGGAAAATTAATAGGCCAGGTGCCTGGTACGAAACAGACAAAGGAATACATTTCGATAAAACAGCAAAAGAGACATTAAACTTGAGAGGCACTCTATGTGCCGAGAGCCTTCAATTCCGATAATTAGTTTTTTAGAAATTCGTTGCAATGAAAATGAAAATTGATAGAGTCTCATACATCTTTGCCTTCCGAAAACCTTACAACATGCGACGAAAATACAATGCGAGGATACAAAGAAAATGCTTCTTGAGATTGTTGATGTTCAACATTTGATGGGGGCCTTACCACTAGATCTCGCTATTTTTCATTCCAAGCAGCTATTTCTGGGGACACTAGTTCGGTTTTGAGCCCCCAGCTTGAAATTTCGGCGGCACTGCATGTTTAGGGATAAGAACAAAACAAAAGTGTCTGCAATAGGAAGCATAGATTCCTTGTTCTTGAGAGGGACAAAATTTAAAAGTCTGTAAAAGTGTCGCCAGTGATCAAAGTAAACAAACCAAAGCTTCCAAAGGCCTTCGTTTAATAATTCAAAATTTATGTGAAGCAAGGAAGCAAGTAAGTATATCTAAATAAAACCCAGGTGAATCCATTGCCATCTTCTTCCAGGTGATCCCATGCTACTTTTGTCGATAAAATACAATTTTGAAAAATACTGCAAATTTTTATAGTATCAAAAACAGACGATAAGGCAACATCATCTCGTTTCATTAATTGAAAACATATTACCGCATGAGTCAAAAGGTATAGACGTTTGAAAGCATGTAGCTCTCAAACCATTTTTCAGATTCGTATAAACTGACAATATTTGTGTAGCTTACATATCAACTTAGATAAGAAAATTTAGTTTGTCAAAATCGGTTGTATCATTCTCAGATGGCAAGCAATCTTATAAATACGCTTCATCTCAAATCCTCCAAAACAGACCAAGAATCCTTGATCAAATTTGCTAGCAATTCAGCTCCATGATAAGAGAAAATAGACAAAAAAAGGCTGAATGACCGACCTACGGGTATACGAGTATGCAGCAGCTTCTATATATAACTAGCAAATGTTTGAGCGACAAGATTGGCCGATAAAATTTGATTATGATAGCTGTGGGGCAAAATTACTAGCAAAGATCAAAGATTTCAGGCCTGTTTTGAAGGATTTTGAGATGACGCATTTTTATAAAATTGATTGCAATATGAGAATGATACAACCGATTTTGACAAACTAAATTTTCATATCTAAGTTTATATCTTAGCTACACAAGCATTAATAGTTTATATGAATCTGACAAATGGTTTGGGAGCTACAGGCTTTCAAAGGCCTATGCATTTTTTTGTTCACCCGGTAGTAAAAACATATGTTCAAATAACATACCTTTGGGATATAGCTTGGTAGCTTTATGTAGTTTTGTAGCTTTAGCTCATTTCCTGTAAAATCGATGTTAAAGCGAATGAACGGAGATCTAGCAATCTATTCTAAAAATAAAACACACGAAGGCCACTTGGCTTTTACTGTCCTAATGTAGGGCGACGCCAGGGGGTGGACTGGGGTGGTTATGACCACCCCACTTTTCTCAGGTCGGTATTCATTCTCAAGCAAAGACAATGTAAGACACGTTAGGTATACCTTCTGGCAATCAAATTTATCCCGTGTCCGCCCCAATTTTTCAGAAATGGCGCCACCCCTGTGACTGATCAGTTAGATCATTCTGCGCTTGATTGATCCATTCCTGCCAAGAACGTTATTCATGAAAATTCCTATGTAGTGCAAAATAACGTTGAGAGATATTGCTTTGAATGGCTTTAACAAGGTACCTTGGATTGAAGATAGGGTTTGAAACATACACCAAAATGGCAAGATCGTTGATTATCTGCAGTTAAGTTTTTCCACATCACCCTTTATACAGGTTCCTTCTTTCCTTGATAAAGCTCTCATTTGTCCACATGAACTTCGATTCATTGTTTCTTTTAGGGAAAAAGTATGTCTACATCTAACTTTCTCTCGCTTACATAGACTAATGAATCTCATCCTAATTATAGCTACTACCACCGTAACTATTACCCACTGTAACTAGAACCCCCGCATCGCTCAAAGTAATCAGTAATTAGCATAGTCTTGATCCCTATGCTTCTTAAAGATGAAATCTGCATGCGGCATAGAATAGTAGAAACCAGCAGATAAGGTCTCAAAATACTGAGAACGCTGGACAATTACAAGGCCCTCCTTTTAGGCCTTTTAGTGACATGAACAATTATTTGCTATTTTCTATCCAATATCCAATCATCCAATGCATATATGGTATTTTTTGAAGACCCTGTGCTCCCCATGATCCTTTGCACGAATACGAACCATCGCAACATCGTATTGGCCGCAAACAATGCATTTTGAACACACAAAAAACATAAATAGCTACAGGGAACAAGGCTTTTTGCAAACCCTTCAATTATTTCAGGAATGTCCGCTGTTTGCCAATTCAAGAGCGATGGCACAAAATGGTCATTCGAAGATTGTAAAGACAATACAGTCTCTCCATTGGTAAGCCAAAATCATTTTCGTACAGTTTGAAAGTCACTGTGAGACCGCAAAGGATCTTAGGGAGCACAGGGTCTTTAATTAGAGAGTTCGTCAGCTTACCTTTCTTGAAAGGGCAATATAAAGGTTTTTCTAATTCAGCAGCTTCTTCACACAAATCATATTCATCGTTATGCATTTCTAGTCCTCTGTATGTAACAATCATATGAGCCTTTCCAGCTTCAACTCGCCTGTCTAGGAAAATGAAAAGAATGGTAACTATCATATAAGGACAAATGAGCGAGCAAGTAATTGTTTATGTGCTAACGTTCTCGCAGTTTTTCAACTACCAAACAGATTTCTTCATATACCGGGTGTCCCCAAAAAGTACTCCCGTTTAAAAATCACAAAATCTCGATTATCAAACCTATCATACAATTTTCTAGCCTCATAACCAGCCTAAACGGGCTGGTTATCAGGCTAAAAAATTTTTGATCTCTTTTGGCAATGATCTAAGTATAGTTAAAGATTTTAAATGTTTCTTTTCATTACTTAACCCTAATTTAACCGGGCTTTTTTTTAACTAATATAGCCGGGGGGGGGGTGCTTTCCACCCCCCCCCCTCTATAAGTCGCCTTAGACAAATGGGAAATCATTCAAACCTGGCAAGGGCGTAGTACTAACCATTCTTTACAGATTGGCAGAATTGGGTGTGGCCATCTCATTAGATGACGTCACTATGACGTCATAATGTTGAAAAATGTCAAAATTTATGTTTATCCAGCTAATTCGTTCTAAAAACAGGAAAAATATCTTATAATTCGCTATTTTTCATCTTATTAGCCGTATTATTCATTCTTAATTCAAAAATAATACCTAAAGGTGTTTTTAGACTTTTATTTTTGAAGAAAATGACGAATATTGATGACGTCACAACAACGAAATGGGTTTTATGACCAAAATTGATACAAAACTTGCTAATAATACTTTAAATGTATTGCAAAACGCAAATCTATGCATTTTCTACAACTTCCGCTGGAAAAAGTTTCAAATTTTGCAAAATTTACCCAAAATGGCGGCACATGTTACGTCATCATTTAAAAATGCTGATGTCAGCAAATTCCATTGTTCTTGATAGCAAATGAAAGGTCTTTGTTTGCTGATTCTTTTAAGGTATAATAATCAACATTTGAAACTAATTCTGGTTGTAAAAATATCAAAAACATTGATTTTGTCAAAAACATCTACCAAATATGGTATTGTCATCTGTCACATGACTCCCATTGTTCAAAAATTTTATTGTTAAAATGTAGCTAATAGATAATTAGTAGTTGTCAGAAAGTTAGAGAGTCATAGTTAATGCCGTTAGTAAATGCTCTGCAAAAAACCGACAGGGGGGTGGAAAACACCCCCCCCCCGGTTAAATTAGGGTTAAAGGGTATAAAATGACAAGTGGAAAAACCTTATTCTGAGCTATGCTCTTTAAATAACATCGTAAATCTAGCCTAAGAGCCATTATTTCAAAATTTGTCAGCAGTGGCGGTCTGGCCCACCGGTCCACCGGCCCATGGACGGTGGGCCCCCCTCAAAATATGGCAAAAAGGGCCCCTATTGCAAAAAAGACAAATGTTTCTCTTTGATGTCCCCTTTCGAATAATGGACACCTCACAATACACGCCAAAGCTCTGGTTTGGAGGTGCAGTCAAATTTGAACTTTAAAGAATAATATTTCAACTTTGAAAGCACCAATATCAATAAACATGGCACCTATGTTCAAGTTAACTTTTCAGAATTAACTTAAAAGTTATTGCGAATCGATTGGAGCTAAATTGGCGTCGCTAGCCCTGATCAAACCTGCTGCATTTTATTTAGAACACTCGGTATGCCATGTGCGCCAAAAAAAGAACTATCCACATTTGACAGACCACGATAAATCGTTCACTGGATTTATTTGGAAGATTTACGACTTAATCTTTGCTAAAATTCATAATTAGATTCAAGGATTTTTGTAAAATTTTTAGTCTTCTTTTCCTTGAGCTGTAATTTAAATTTTCGGTCTCGAAAGGACTAAAAACGATAAAAAAACATCGATCAATTTCTCGAAGACTCGACATGAATAGACAATGAGAAAACTTTTCTTGGTGATTTGGGGATTTAAAAATCGATTAGTTATAATCTGCAGCACAAGCCTTAGTTCAACTTTGGGAAAATGTAGCAGTATATTCTTTTAATGACGAAAATGATGTGGGATGCTAATTTATAAAAATCTGTTACAAAATGGTCAAAATTCTATTTTAGCACTGGCAAACAAAGGATTTGTAGAAGTGTTCCAAGCCAAAGTAGAAGGAGTGTCTTCGAAAATTTCCCCCAGGCCCCCTCATTTTGGTACCCCTTTGGTACCCCATTTAATTTGCACTAGCCATGCAGGTGATTGCAACGAAATTTTCTCTTGACCACACCCTCGTTGTTCAGGCCACACCCACTAGGGCCCCTTTAACCCTATTCTAACCGGGGTAAATTTTTATCGATTTTCTACCGGGGGGGGCGTTTTTCGCCCCCCCTAATTATCTCCGCAACTATAACAGCTATGATAATGAGACTTGCACTGTATCATAATTGAACAATGGAGAATTCAAAAATAGCATTAATTAGTTTGTAGTCACTTGACTAGTTGCTAGGCAACCAAAAACAATGCAAATTTTGACAAAATCGAGCTATTAGCATAAAAAGGTCTATTTTTACTAAATAACTGGATAAAATCACCATAAAACTATCCCAATAGCTGCTTGATATCCTTACTTGGCAATTCCATGTAGTTTTATATCAATATTTTTGGTTTCTAATTAATTAACTAATTAATTATGGACACTAAGATTCAATGCAAAATTGTCAGCGCAATAATGATGCTTAAACACCATCAATTTCGCATTTACTTGGTGAAATCAGACGTCTTCATCAATATTTGAAATCATTCCATGATTTTTCAATCAAAAATTACTAATTAATTAGAAATATGACGTCATTTTACGTAAAATATGACGTAAAATTGCTGATGTCAGCAAATATAGATAAATTATATATCACATGAAAGTACTCATCGAGACGAATTGAATGGTATATATGTTGATGAGATTTGAGAAGAATTAAATAAATTATTGCCGTTTTAGTGATTTTCTTTGTGACCTGTCTCCAAATAAGGGCATCTGGTGGTCATGTTGTTAAACAATAGGCATTGAAATTTCAATATTTTGGTTGCCAATTAAATTTTAATAAAAGTCAAGAAGTTTCAGTGTTATAGCTATCATCGTTTAAGAGCTATTCAAATAAGTTTGGTAGGAGGGGCGAAATACGCCCCCCCCCGGTTAGAATAGGGTTAATCTACTTGCAAAACAAAAATTTGAAGATCGGCCTTATAATCAAATTTTGGGGATTTTTCAAACAGGACTATTTTTTTGGAAAGCAGGTAGATATTTCGACTTACATACAACAAATTACAAACTTGGTAGCATCGTTCTGAAGCTAAAAACCATTTTATTAAATGACTCGTCTCACAGCAAGGGCTTCGAAATGCGAGTTTTCCTTAGATCGAAGGATTAATGTGCAATCATAGTCTCTTCAAAAGGCTTGATCCAAGGAAGTTTCTCTACATACCAAATTAGAAAAGAGTTCTGTTTACTTCGAAAAACAGATTTACCTCCAAACAAGCCCTTCTACGGGAAACGAAAATATCTACTATTTGGGATATGAAACTGATAGGTCCCTACTGAAATTTGATGCCGAGTCCATTTTAGAAGTACATATCCCCCCCCCCCCCCCGGGAAGGGGTTTTTGCGCAATCAGCATTTTCCCAATTGAGGATTGTGCTAAAGAAGGCATCGAAGAATTTTTTACAAAGATTATTTGCAATATTGAAAAAATCAACCTCTCAAATCAATCGAAACTCAATGGGATGCAAAGCATCATGGTAAAAAATTCTCATGTCCGCCATATTTAGCTCGATCGTCAATTTCATTCTGTTGATTGAGTGAATTTCCACTGATCGAAAGAACAGGAAAATCCTTCGATCTGAGGAAAACCGGCAATCTGAAGGAAAATCGCACATCGAAGGACAGAGGCCTTGCTGCCTCGTCTCAAGACCCTGAAACGTAGTTTTGCATACTTTTTGATTGTCTTAAAGTTCAGCTGTTGCAAACGCTTCCACACTATGTACAATTCATGTTCTTGACATCTGTCCAGGAGACCTGTTCACAGGCTAAGATTTCGGCAAACACCCGTGCCCTCTTCGACTCACTTGGAATGACATAGTACCAATAAAGCTCTCCATACTGACGGTTACCATCAAGCGAACAAGATGTTTTCGGATAATGGAAACTGATATTTCAAACCATTTCAAACCATGCATGCACAGTGATATATCAGAAAAAGTTTGATTCGACGATGAATATTCTGGAATGTGCACAAATTACATTTTTTCAACAAAACTCTAGTAGTGATTGAGCAACAGCGTTGAAATTCTCATCAAGATAGAATAAAGGTCAAGTAAGTTTAAATGCTAGCTGACAAGTGGGCCAGTAGTTAAAACCATAAGGTCGTGGCACGTAAACATAGGCTGATCGATGTATAATGTGTGCTTATCACGTTTTGTTTAAGCACTTAAATTCTTCGCTTTGCAAGTATGTGGCTTAACTTAATTCGACTACACAGACTTTTTTGGGGCAATAAACTTGTTTCTCGTGCACTCTAGCAAAGCTACAAAGGAATGTGGCTGTTTTTGTTAAAAGAAATGGAGCCCAAAAAATCAGCTGGCAAAGAAGTACCATTTTTTGAGTCGTAAATTTGCCAACTAATCTGATTTTTAAGCCCAACCAGTGTCAGATTATGAGTATTTGATTAAGTTTAAAGAACTCCAATCAACCAGCATCCTTTGCACGCTTCTCTTGTTGCCTTTCGACTGGGCGGCAAACAACATTCTCTGCAAAGCGCGACCGCAAAGGATGCTGGTTGACCGGCGATCTTTAAACGATTGTACATTACAGCAACAGCACTGATAAAGCAGGCAAATAAAGAAACACAGAGGCCACCATGCTCAGTTCATTGCACTGTGTAAAGGTGGAAGTTGTATCGATTTAGAACCATATTCATTTTGAGCTATTTCATAATCAGCATGGCTACTGAACTTACTGAATGTCATATTCAAGACCATCAACAACTTCACGCCTTTCTCTGCTTCTTGCTCAAGGATAACTTTACCAATCTTCTTTCGCGTTTTGTTATCTACGGAATAAAGTAAACAATTATAAAAGTTTGGTTATTCTTTCGATTATCTATTACATTATTAAGCAGAAGGTTCTGCCAAGAAAGCATGATTACAAAATTAAAGTCTGTCTCAAATTAGACGTCACGTGAAAATGTCCACGAATAAGCAATGGAAATGTTTCAGAGCATTAGATTCCAGATTCCAGAGCATTAGATTAGATGTAATATACTACGGATGAATTAGTAGGTAATGATCATAATGAAATCAATTCTTGTTCGTACAAGTCTTCGAAAACGAAAAAATTATCCTTGATTGACTGGTTCTTGCAAACAATTGACATGGAAATTTTACATCATTTTATACATCTCTTTAAGAACTCCTCATCTAGCATGATTAACAGTATTGTTCTCAAAATGAGCAATTCTAGGTTTCAAACTTCATCTTAAATTCATAAAAAATACTGCCCCGTACATACTTGCTTTATAAAAAGTGTTGACCCCGTTCTGCATAGGGTGAAAAAAGTAGTTGCCCTGTCACGTTTTGCACCGGCCATGCAATAAAATAAACTTGCACTGTCCCTAATTTGAGACAGACTAATGATTTACGAGATCTTTTCAGCGAGTTTTTATAAAATCTGCCTTCTCTTTTTAGCGATTGTAAAATTGTATGAGGGGCTTGTGGAAACAACTGTCGTCAGAGGGAACAAAGCTCCGTGACTTCTGTTGGTTATTCCGTCAACAAGACCATACGATGCATCTGACAACCACTTCTTTCTCAAAAAAGACATGGCACCAAAAGTGTATCAGAGTTAAATTTTTATCAAATGCTTTAACTCCTGGTTTCGATATAATCGCTACGATCGTTTGGATCGCTGTGAACGACTCCAGCGATCCCATCAACCCCAGCGATCTAATGGAACATACACGAACGATCCTTGCGATCCGATTGCAACGATCAGGATCGCTGGGATAGAAACTTGTTCTATTTCAGCGATTGCAGCGATCGCAACGACTCAAATGTAAGAAGAAGAATGGAAGCTACCCTCACAGGAGCAAGTAACTGCGCTTTTCCAGCGATCTGAGCGACCCTAGCGATTATGTGGAACACTTCCTCCAGCAATCCCAGCGCTCCAAAGTCAGCGATCGAAGCGATCTAAACGATCGTAACGATCACATGGAAACCAGGCTTAACCAACTGTGTATGTGTTTGTTAATAGTGAGCTACCTCTACCTTATCGCTGATCTACGAATTAAATTTTGTGGTAGTGAGCCACCTTAAGTGAGTTAAGGTGGCTCGCTACCGATGAAAATTTAATTCTGTTGCCATATTGCTCATACTTTAACAACCAGTCTTCAATCAAGGCTGTCAAAGGCTGTGCTGAAAAAGAATATGACCTCTGAAACTTGGTTACGGTTGTCAGTAACACACACAAGTTGCACCAACAAAAGCACAGGCGTCGAATCTTTGCAAAACTTTAAAATTAAACGTGTAAAACGTTATTGTCCTATTCTTTCAAAGGAATTGCTCGAAGGGAGCTTAGGGCAATTTGCCATAATTCCAGAGAGAGCATTTTTGATACCATCATTATTTTTGGAATTACACCGTTTTTATGCTTTATGAAAGGATAAAAGCGCCTTAATTTCTAAACTGATTGAGGAGAGTCAAAATAATAAATACAAGAAAACCTCTGTTTTGAAGTTCTAAAAGATGGCAGCATCCGCAGCAAGCAAAAGTCGGTAGCTTTTATGGTTTACGATTTAGCAATTTGATGACGTCACAACTTCAAAACTAGCAGAAATATAAAGAACGCTGCAATTCCAAAAATAATGATGATATAAAAAATGATCTCTCTGTAAATATGGCAAATTGCCGAAGTTACCTTCGAGCAATTCATTTGAAAGGAAGGGGCAATAGCACTTTACACGTTTAATTTTAAAGTTTTGCGAAGAAGTCTCCTTGATAAAGTGGCCTATTCTTTTATATTCGATGAACTTACATTGCCCTAAGAACTAATTCCCCCCGGTGGGGGGTACACGACTTGTGGATGTACGGGGGTCTGCCGCCCGGTTTTCAGAAAGCTACCCGCGTCTAATTGCCAAAATTCGCCTTCTTACCCACTTTTATGATGAATTTCGGTGGAAAACTACCAATTTTTAATGATTTTTTGCCGATTTCAGCCAAACCGACCCATGCCTAAGGAAAATCTGCCAAAAAATCGCAAAAATAACCCTTGTTTAGAGAATTTTCGGCCCAAAAACCCACCCATATGGGCGGCACATACCCGTACTCTCAACATGTTATGTACCCCCCAGGCCAATTTAATTTCTGTGGTAATTTTGTAGGGTGTGTTAACGCCGAGCCATATTTTGATGCCGCCTTAATCTTTTTTTATATTTTATATTTCAATATAAAAGTTCCGCCCGTCATAGAAAATTGGAAATGTGAAAAAAATTTATATTTGATATGGTTTAATTTCAAGAATATTGTATAATTCAGCCATGTCTGTGTGTTATTTTTGCGAGATACAACGATACATTTGGTAATTCTGGCCTTTCAGGGAGGCGAAGAGCGTTTATATTTGATCTCTGCTAATACGTGAAAGGTAGCCTGAAATGACATACACCACAAAGCATAAATTTGCGTTACATGTGTTGTAGAAGATTCTTCTGGTGCACTTTGCAAAAATCATTTGAGCTACACTGATACCATCGAGCTCCCTTATTACAGTAACAAAACGAGGAAATTTCTATGTTTTGCTGTGGATCTCTCGATAACCTGGAGACAGCATTGCACTTTACCGTTCTGTTTTGTGAGAGGAAGGAGGAAAGAATTTGCTAAACGTCGTACAAGAGTTTACAAGCCAAAGAATTGACACTATTGTACCAATTACTAATGAATTTTATGTTCTACTTTTATTTTGCATTCTTTTTATGGGTTTTTAAATCTACGAGGAGAGAAAAATAGGACCTAAAGACTATCTTTTTTCTTGGCCCATGTAGTCCAAACAAACTTAGGCCCATAAAACATACATAAAATATAAAATATAAAACCGTCGCCCGCCCAATTTTTTTACCAAGCGAATAACGTCCTTTGTCGAATAAAACATGAATTTAGATATGTGGCATCGCATGTCATGTCGCAAAAAGTGATCATGTTAGCGATTCGAAGAGAGCACTAATGGGGGTGCAGGGGTACCCCGGAAAATTTTTTGAGACCACGCCAATTAGAGCCTCAGGAAAAGCCCTATACATGGAAGAGACTTAATATGGTGCCATAGGAATTCACATGTGAATGTGGTGTCAAACATCTTCTAAGCAAACTGTGATTCATACCATGTAAAGCCCCGGTCACACGCATCAAACATTTGATCCAACATGCAGAAAACAAATGTTGGATGAAATGTTGGATGTGTTTGACCACCCATGTTGGATCATCCAACATTTGCAAATTGATGTTGGATGGAGCTTGATCGAGATCAAAACGAATTTTGTTTTCAAATGTTGGATGGAATGTTGGATGTGTTTGACCGCTTCATCCAACATTTCACCCAACATTTCATTTGTGGGCATGCGCAGAACGTTCTAAAAAGTTGATATTCTGTCATTTCACCGCCATTTTTCAATAATTTTGCTGCATGCTGCTTTTGAAGTCAGCCACTTTAGTTTTTATCTTGCATTATACGTCTTTTTTATCATTTGTATACATGTCGCTGCGCAGGCGAATAACGATCATGGATTTTACTAGAAATGTTGGATGTAATGTTGGATGAAATGTCGGACGCGTTGGTACTCCCCTCTTGTAAACATCGATGAACTTTTAATTTTTTGGAAGTAAGTGTTGGATGAAATGTTGGATGCGTTTGACCAAGGCTTAAGACAAGTTCTTGACTTGGAAAACTTCAGAGAATCCGTCAAATATCTGAGTCACACAGCAGAGAACGCATACAGCAGTGAAAACAGAAATTGAGTAAAATAATTCTACCTGGTGCGCCAAGAAAGCT
The DNA here is from genome assembly GCA_004194415.1 of Aurelia aurita. Taxonomy (NCBI): domain Eukaryota; kingdom Metazoa; phylum Cnidaria; class Scyphozoa; order Semaeostomeae; family Ulmaridae; genus Aurelia; species Aurelia aurita. The sequence continues at coordinate 252,012 of REGM01000179.1, forward strand.
ATCCACTTTTGACAGGCCACCGTGAATTGTGCAGTGGACCCATTTTGGAGATTTATGTCTTAATCTTTAGCTAAAATCTTGAATTAAATTCTAGAATTTTTTTGTAAATTTTTTAGTTATCGGTCTATCGAGCTATAAGCGAGTTTCGAAAAAAAATTGGTCTAGAAAACAATGAGAACACGTTTACACAGTACCGGTACAGTTTTGACCCCTTAGTTACAAAGTTGTTACGGTTCAAAAGCATTTACACTGCTCCAGAACACAAGTATTCTACAGATCGAAGGAAAAAAGTGTTACGGATTAGCAGGAACAGTGTAAATGGGAGGCTGATCCGTTACAATTTTGTTATAAAGTTGTACCGGTACAATGTAAACGGGGTCTGAAAATGATCAAAGAACGTCTATCAAATTTCCTAAGGACTCTACATGAATGGACAAAGAGAAATCTTTCGTGGTGATTCGGGGATTTAGAAATCGATTGGTAATAATTTGCTGCACAAGCGTTAGTTCAGCGTTGGAAAAAATGTAAGATTACTTTTAGTGATACAGGATACAAGTAAATGTCTGTCCTTTTATAATTTCATTGAATTTATACTTTGGTGCCAGTACTGCGTTCCTGTGTCAAGGGGGTTAAAAAGACAAACAGTGAAGCGCCATGAGGTCCAGCAAGCATGGAGTCTCGTTGAATTGCCATTTAGGGAACGACTTGGCGTGGCGCATCATTGCAACTTCTCCAGAATTTAACGCTCGTGCAGCAGATTATAACTAATCAATTTCTAGCTCCCCAAATCACCATGAAGAAGTTTTATCTTTGTCTATTCATGTCGAGCCTTTAGAAAATTTGATCCACGTTATTTTATCCTTTCTAGTATTTTCAAGAGCGAGCATTTTAAGAAACTCGCTTATAGCTCAAGAAACAGATAACTAAAGAAATTTAAAAAAATCTCAGAATTTAATTCAGGACATTTGCTAAAGATTACGTCCTAAATCTTCAAAATCGGTCATGTGTACGATTTATCGTGGCCTGTCAGTAGTGGATAGTTCTTCTTGGCGCAACCAGTACATGCCAGCAAAGGTTTCTGAGATGGGTTTAAAGCTATCGTTTAAATGGCCGCAAAGCACATTTTGTGAGAAAATTCTTGTGGGGCCCCTTTTGGTCGGGGGCCCTTAGTTCTCGAACTAAGGTGCCCTAAACTGCGTTACGCCGCTGCTGTCGCATTATCGTTTGCAGAATTTCGTGTCTTCCTGTCCATGCCAGGGCAAAGTAAGGTTGACCCGGGTTGACCAATGTGGTCCTCTTGAAAAGGGGATTCCCCACCTTAGTAGAGCAGTGAAACAAAAGTAAAAGATTCTGGAAGATATTCAAGTTGCTTAATACTACTAGGCCTGCAGAGCATTAGGGAATAAAATTGCACGTGATAGTTTGGAAGGCGGACCCACTGAGTAGCAAAATTACTGTGAGAACAGATCCACTGCGAAAGCTAAGGGCACAACCCCAGAGATCCCAAGAGCATACATGTTGAATGATACGAAAGCCCTTACTCTTACCGCATTTGTCATATATATCTCCAATGGATTGAAATTGGGGATTTTCTTTCATCCATTCGTCCCACGTTGACAATTTTGCAATCTTCTTTGTATGTGATTGTTGTAAGAGTCCTTTGACCCCAGCAAAAAGACTCCCAACTATGCCCCCTTTCGAAGATGATTCATCATCTCTGGTTTCTTCTTGAGCAGAGCCAGAAGTCTCTTCTTTGGTGTGCTTTATAGTCCTTGCCACCGACAAGCCAACAGGTCGTAAAAAGTCTGATCTCTCAAAGTATTTCGATCTAATAACGAAAAATAATGTCATAAATGCGAAAAAGCCAAGGCAGTAGTAAACCTTCCTTTTTGTAACCAGTGTTTTTCCAAGATATTGCTGCATTGTGATTTCTTGTCGTAAACAAGTAAATTACAGGTAGGTTTGATTCAGTAAACTCGAAGGCCAAAGCCAGGAAAACTCAGAACGTAGCACTTTGCTTTTAACAGAGAATTCCAATGAATTTCAGCTTCAGTAAAACATCATGTTCTAACTTCTTTCGCACAAATAACTGCCGAGCTCAACTTGTCAAGGCCAGTCCTTTGCAAGTCCTTTATGCCATGCCCTGTCCAAGAAAAATATCTGTACGCTGGTCATCTGACTTATAGGGTATATCCTTGGAGGTATCCCCTCTCAGCATACGCAACCACAAGCTATAAGCATTGACAATGCACTGTTTGCAAACGCGTTGTATGCTAATTTTTTGTTGTTTTCTTTGAAACATTTAGAGTTCAAAGTTTATTTAGTGTTGTGTATTGAGATGATTGTAACGATGGAAAGTATTGTTAAATGCCAGACAAAAGACCTTATAGAAAAAATTTTTAAACCTAAATCGTTTACAAATTGAAGGGAAAACTTGCACTGGAAAAAGGCATAAAGGCATCCAGTACTTTTTTATCTTTTTTGTGAAAGTCTTGATAGTTTTGGTCTGTCTACTTATACTCATTTCATTTCGTTCTATTTTCATGAAGGCTATGAGTATCAAAGAAGGTCCAATACTTTTATTAGCAGGAGTATGACAAATTAAGTATCTTAAACACAAGAAAAACCGAGTGAGAGCTTGGAGAGTGGTCAGTACATGAAAGCAGAAGCCAAAGGCCAACCACGCCTCTCATTTTACAATGAAGAGCACATGCCAATTTTATTGGTGAGATGATTAATTTCTCATCATTTAGGCAATCTAAGTTTCCTTTTCGCAGAAACTCGAGGCCCTGAAGGGAGGGTAACTTTATTTCATATTTAATTCTGAAATTTTGCCATTATTTCATATTTCAAAATTACCATTTCAAATATTTCATGACTATCGACTGAGTCATTTTGGTTAAAATTTAAGATTTGTTATTTCATATCTGAAAATTATAATTATTTAATATTTCAAAACTAAAAAAGTTAAATATGTATATCTTTTCTCCGAAAATCTGAATTATTTCATACTTCAAATACAGATTAGGGCCTCAAACTCTGCATTTGCTAAAACTTAGCAGCGAAGTGTGGGAGAGCCCCACCTTTAAGTAATTCCTTGCATTCAATTTATCTTCTTTGCTTGTTTTGTATTTGTATATTGTATTAATTTCTCGTATTAACCCTATTTGGACCGGGGGGCGTGTTTCGCCCCCTACCAAACATTCTCAAATATCTCCGCCGCTAGTGTAGGTATGAAGCTGCAGCTCTTTTAATATTGTTAAAATTTAATTGGCTACCAAATTTTAAAATTTTCAATGTCCATTGCTGCACCATATGACCTTCAGATGCCCTGGTCGCAAAGAAAATAATAAAAAGCTCGCTAATTTCTCACAACTAACGCTAATCATAACGTTGTATATACCATTCGATTCGTATTGAAGAGTACTTTCATTTGATATATGGTATGTTTATATTTGCTGACATCAGCAAATTTTAATGTTCATGACGTCATTTATCTTTATGACATCATAGTTCGAATAACTCAATTCCTCAATTACTCAATTCCGACAACGTCTACGCAACAAACCGACCGTCGTCAGATCGTACGAAAACTTTTTCCACACTAAACCAAGAAACATGGCCGAAAACACCACATATATGGAAACCAACGAACCAAATGAAATAAAAACAACAACCAGCACGGGAGCAGGCACTCTAAGCGGGCAAAATGCGCCCAAGAGTGCTCCCCATAAACGGAAAGAAGCACGCAAGATATAGACATTGAAACAAATTCTTGGCCGTAATCACAAGATAAGTAAACCTTACAACAGCAATTCCAAAAATGCTACTCGTAAAGCTTTACACAAAGAGATCAAAGAGTTAGCCCCAATCGATAATATTCACAATTTGGGGCCATATCAACCCACAACAAATGAGATCTATATTCTGAACAAAGGCCTTAGCTTCATTCCGACACCAAATAAACAAAATGATACTTACACTGGCCTTCTTTCCATTCTCCAACTGAAAAAAAGAATGTTAACACAATTGCATTTTTTTCGCCTGGGCAAAAAACGCAACCCACCCCCCTTTAGAACCAAGAGCCGCTGGGAGCCGCCTGAGTGTGATTACAAACCACTACATGATTTCCTTCACAACACCTATAATGAGATTGCAAAAATCTTTTCTAACAACGGTAAATCTACGGCTAATGTGACCTCAGAGGACACACAAACAATCCAAAACATCCAAAACAACCACCAAATTGTTATTAAACCAGCAGACAAAGGAGGAAAAATTGTCCTCTGGCCTTCCGAAGCTTATATCTTGGAAGCCAACAGGCAACTGAGTGATGTAAAATATTACAAAGAAATTACATCTGATACCACACCTGAAGTCGCCGCCCAGATCGAAACATTCCTCACCCACCTTAGCAATAAAGGCCTAATCGACCCTGATGAATATAGCCTCCTATCCCCCGCCCACCCTGTCCGCACCCCAGTTTTGTACCTGCTTCCTAAGATCCACAAACCCATAACGCCTACACCAGGACGCCCTATTATATCAGGGTGTGGCTCTCCCACTGAAAACCTCTCCAGATACCTAGACCACTACCTGAAGCCAATTGTAAAAATGATCCCCTCCTATATACAAGATACAACACACTTTTTGCAAGAGATAATGAAACACCGCCAATCTATCAAACATGGCTCCTTCCTTGTCACTATGGACGTTTGTTCGTTGTACACAAATATACCCCATGACGAGGGCATCATGTACAACCTTCAAGCGCTCATACAATTTTATGGAGATAAACTGCCCCTACCAGCCAAACACTTGCAACAAATGTTTGTTTTTATCCTTAAACATAATTATTTCACATTTAACAAACGACATTATCTCCAAACACATGGCACAGCAATGGGTGCTACTTTTGCCCCCAACTATGCAAACAATTTCATGGCTAACATCGAAGACATGTTAATATCTCTCTACAATGGAGAGACTAAACCAAAACTTTGGAAAAGATTCATCGTCGACATATTTTTCACATGGGAGGGAAACGAAGACTCCCTCCTAAGCTTCTTTAATGTAGCCAATTCTGTCCATGAAACTATCAAATTCGAATTCACTTATTCCAAAATCAGTGTCAATTTCCTAGACACAACAATACTGTTTGACAAAACAAATAATCTTGAAAGTACGCTCTATGTCAAACAAAATGACTTCTGCATGCTCCTCCACAGTTGCTCATACCACCCCGAGAACTGCAAGAGAAGCATAATATACAGCCAAGCTCTCAGGTAATATCGCAGAATAATTACAAACAGTAGCGACCTTGAAAACCACCTTGGCAACCTTGAAATAAATTTGTTACGAAGAGGCTACCACATCACAGCCATTGAACATGAATTTAACAAAGTGAAAAGTCTGTCTCAAATCGAACTTTTAAACATGCCTACCAAAAAATCTATACCCAAGACACCCAACAATAGGAGACTTTTACCATTCGTCATCCCCTAAGACGACAAATCGAAATCCCTTAATAAAGCACTTAAAAAATACTGGCACATTATCGAAGAGGACCAGTTACTTAGCAGCATATGGCCCAAAAAGCCCTTCTTAGCACTTAAAAGACACGCAAACTTGCGGGATATGCTTGTCCATTCTAGGTTCAATGAAGCATGATGAGACCT
>REGM01000179.1:263586-278495 GCA_004194415.1 Aurelia aurita
TTGACCTGCGGCTTTATGTTTGCACTTTCAAGCCTAATCGTTTTTCCCGCGCGTTTTGCTTCAATTTGATAAAAGCCTGATTTCTCGAAACAAGATTCCGGGGTACTGGTGGCTACTAAAAAACCTTGGTGTACCTAACGGGCCAATCAAATCGCTTTACACTTGGCATACAGGGTCACAAAGCATATAACTTCCAAACGGTGTCAGTGATTTATGATAGATCCACTGGTCCGACTTTTATAAGGGTTTAAAAGTTAAAAAAGACATTTCAGACATGAACATTAATTTAAAATTGCATTATTTCTAGACAGCACGTTTTATCAAAAATTCGTGACACCGTTTTGCAGTTCAGGACCTTAAGTCTTAGGCAAATAGATAGTTTTGGTCGAACAATGCCCGATGAGGTACACCAAGATTTTTTCGCAAGGGTGGTCGATTTCGCCTAAAATCTGGAATAAATCTTTTGCGTTTTTATTTAATCAACTGGTTATATTTTTATGGTATTCTACGTTTAATTCTGCTTCTAATAACATATACGTTTGTTTGGTATAGTTTAAGGAACGGCCGTGAAAAGTAGAGTTTCTTAATCGCTGTCTGAAGGGTTACAGTAACCTTAATAAAAAAACAAGGCCTGTTCTGTATTCTGTATTGTATTATACAATGTTAAGCAAGAATTGTACTAATTTACATTTTATCATGAACAGAATATAGGTTTTGAGCAGTGTTTTTGGCTTGTACCTGTTGTCAAGATACTCCGAGGAATTTAAGCCGAAGAGCTAGCAGGTTGTTAAAACAAATATCAGCATTAAAAACTTCATGTAATGTACCGGGTGTCCCAAAAAAACGCAACAGATTAGATCTGGGCTAGCGACAAGAATTTAGGTCGAATAAATCCCTAATAATTTTTGAAGTAATCCTCGATAGTTAACTTGAAGATAAATGCCTTGTTTGTTGATATTGGTGCATTGAGAGCTGAAATATTAATCTTGAAAGTCCAAATTTGCCTCCACCTCCAAACTAGAGCTTTTAGGTTTGGCTTATACTGCAAACGCGCTATTTCGGGAATCTCCTGAATCATAGCGAAATAGGAACAAGAAGACTCGTGCTTAGGAACGTATTTGAATAGAAATCCAAAACTTAACTTGACAACCAGAAGAGATTCACTAATTTAGTCCCGAAGAGACATCTTTCTTCATTCTACAAAAAGTTAAAATTACTTCTGTCTAATAAAAGATAGCCATCAGCGGAATGGTTCCCTTGGGTGTGAAAATAAATTATTTCGTGCAATCTTCATTGCTTGAATGAAATGCATTTTGCATCATCTATCTTGGAATGATTACGAAACAAGCAATCGTATACACCCAAGGGAACTAATGTCCACGGATAAGATCTTTAAAAAAGATCATACACTCGTTCTTGAATTAGTTTTTTTGTAGGTGCATTTTGATTAAAGAAAGCTATTCCTTGGTGACTGTATGCATTGACTTGTCAATTCTCAGCTTTCAAATTTCTATTCAAATATGTGCCAAAGCATGGCATGTGTCCTTGTTCACAGCTACTATGCTATGTCTATGATCGAGGAAATTCCCCTAAACAGCGCGTTTGCAGTATAGGCCAAAACCTAAAAGCTCTGGTTTGGAGGTGGAGGCAAATTTGAATTTTCAAGATTAATGTTGCAACTCTCAATGCACCAATATAAACAAACAAGGTATTTATCTTCAAGTTAACTATCGAGGATTACTTCAAAAATTATTAGGAATTGATTCGACCTAAACTCTTGTCGCTAACCCCGATCTGATTTGTTGCGTTTTTTCTGGGACACCCGGTACATCAATTCATCGTGCTTTTAGTTTTATGGTCTGCCTGATTCCTATATTTTTCCTTGATCTACCAGGTACGCTAGAAAAAGGTATCTATTTTTGGTAGGCCATAATAAATCATACGCCAATAGCTCAATCTTTTGTCAAATCTTTTGTCAATTTTGCTACGACCTACTTCTCACGTTATAAGCGATTTCTTAGTAATTCTTGGTCTGGAAGCAACCTGAATCGATTGAAAAACATTGATCTAATTTTCTCAAGACTGAAAAACATCGATCACATTTTCTTCAAAACTGAGCTTAACAAGACAAAGAGAAAGTCTTGAAACTACACTACTGCTATGAGTTAAGAAGTTCAATCGCCCGTTGCTTGCAAAATCTTCTGGTATATGTGACTTTTATCAATTTAAAAACCTTTGATTTGAATGATTTCAAAAAACTATTTTTGTTGATAACAAGGTATCGTTCTCTCTTTATCAAATTCAGTTTTTACAAAAACTGAGTGATGTTTTATGATCGATTTAGGCTCTTTCCAAAACAACAATTTTCAAGGAATTGCTATGGCTCAGGAAATAGGCTGCCTTAAAAACAACAAAAAACTGTCAAGTAGTATTTAGGATTTTAGCTAAAGATTGAATCACTCGTCAAAATCAGCCCTTTGCACATTTTATCGTGTCCTGTGGAAAGTGGATACTTTTTTCTGGTGCACCCGGTACAGTAGAATTTCCTCATTCTCTTCCAGATTTCCATTTGTTGCTGTATCAATTGGGATAGCAGTAAAGGAAGAGGTAAGCATCTAATTATCGGTAATCTAATTTTAAAATTCGCTTTCATATTAGGTTGCAAGCCTTTTTGGACCATTGTCTTTACGTTGCATGTAATAGTTTAAGTTTTGTAATGTGGCCTACTGTTGTCGATGAATGGTGTTTGCATTTCATACAAAACCACTTGCGTGAAGGTTTTTGAGCAATTGAACTACTAAGTCAAAATTCGTTTGTGAGAATGTTGGTCTCTTCTTTCTGTAGTTCTAGCATCTTTGAACTTACAAAGTCTGAGAATAATCAAGATACATAAAAAGATTCCCACTGTATAATGACAGCAAAGCACCACAAGTTCCTTTCAAGCCAACCATTTATATACATAAACATTGTAAGGTTTTGGTTTGGCATGAATGATAGGCAATGTTCATGTTCATCATACTTTAAATTCCACACAAACACGCTTTTTCATTAAGTACTATACAAAACTACAAATTTGAATTACAAAAAGTTTTGACAAGATAAATAGATAAAATTCAAACAACAAAGTGAGCAAAAGGCATCAGTGGGGTATGTAAGTATGGGGAATTACTTAAAGGAGGAACTCCCTCAGTAGCAAGGCTAATAGAGGAGAGAGGCCCCCCTATTCACATATGTATTTCAGCACTTCACAGGATAAAAGTATTGAACTTAATAAATGCGTCTCTGAATTCCGTTGTGAAGGGATGCAAAAAGGAGTATGAAAATGTAGATGGTTAGTTGGGAATGCTTTTTGCAAGCAAATGTGACTTTAGTTTATAACGAAAGCAAACCAAGGATACAGATTCTTTGATATTTTCGGAATACTATTCCAGGATTCAGCACCATTAAAACAAAAACAAAAAACAAATAGATCTTTTGCCGTATCGAAGAGTGTTTTTCTGAGTTAAGAAAATGTCGTTCTTAGAAGCCAGTCGAGCATCATATCGATGAACGGACTTGATTGATTCAAAGTAATTGTGAAAACAGATGGGAGAAATCTTATTAATACATTCATAGACAAAGGAAAGAAGTTTTAATTGAAACACGTCATGTAATTTCAAGATCTTTAAGTCAGAGAAAATAGGAAAGGAAGGAAAGAAAAAAACTCAGCAATAGTTTTGATTATTCTCTTTTGCAATAAGAAAACTGGTTGAATGTGAGCATCATATGCAGGAACAAGGACAGATTTTGTAACACAATAGCATCAGTTGCGTTGGATTGACACCTCAATTAAAAGCGATTAGCGATTGCAGACAAAAGAAATTCTCTCGACCAGTAATTCAAAATAAAGCAAGCCGCAAAAGTTGCTGTGAAACCCAGGCAGCTAGCTTGCTCGTCCTGCATTCCATAAATGGTTTTTAAGAGAAGGCATGGGCATATATCGAAAGAAAAAGGATATATCTAAACATCTTCCTCTGGCATTCTTTTTATTTGGCTCAGAAGCTGAGCAGTAAGTGTTTTAATTACACCAAACAAAATACTAGAATTGAATCCCGTACCAATCGGCTTCTGAACCAAACAAATAAAATGCCCGAGGCAGATGTTTAGATATATCCTTCTTCTTTCGATATATGTTCCTAACTTCGCTTAAAAACCACCTTTCGCGTGCACAAGGCAACAGTTTGCCCTACTGATTTCAGGGCAACTTTTGCGGCTTTGTTTGTTTTGAATTACTGGGCGAGGGAATTTCTTTTGTCTGCAATCGCTAATCGCTTTGAATTGAGGTGTCAATCCAACGCAACTGATGATATTGTGTTACAAAATCTGTCCTTGTTTATTGGAGGAAAGAAGCAAACAATGAGTTGTAAAGACATATTAACACATCAACAGGTAGGAAGTGTCTTATCTTGAAAAACGTGCCACAAGTTCTAGCTAACTTCTTTGCAAGTTCACTTAAATGGCAACGACACAACAAAGATACAATCTCATACATTCGCTCTTTATTGTTTTAGATAGAGGTAGCTGTTGTTTATGGCTGTATTCTAGAACAATTATATGTTGCAGTGCGAGGACATGGTGCATACTGTGGCGANGCAGATGTTTAGATATATCCTTCTTCTTTCGATATATGTTCCTAACTTCGCTTAAAAACCACCTTTCGCGTGCACAAGGCAACAGTTTGCCCTACTGATTTCAGGGCAACTTTTGCGGCTTTGTTTGTTTTGAATTACTGGGCGAGGGAATTTCTTTTGTCTGCAATCGCTAATCGCTTTGAATTGAGGTGTCAATCCAACGCAACTGATGATATTGTGTTACAAAATCTGTCCTTGTTTATTGGAGGAAAGAAGCAAACAATGAGTTGTAAAGACATATTAACACATCAACAGGTAGGAAGTGTCTTATCTTGAAAAACGTGCCACAAGTTCTAGCTAACTTCTTTGCAAGTTCACTTAAATGGCAACGACACAACAAAGATACAATCTCATACATTCGCTCTTTATTGTTTTAGATAGAGGTAGCTGTTGTTTATGGCTGTATTCTAGAACAATTATATGTTGCAGTGCGAGGACATGGTGCATACTGTGGCGATGAAAAGCTTGCTGTTTCAAAGCAAACAGGTAAAGAAATCCAAGCAAATTATTTTTTGGTGCTATCCAAGCATATTGAACTTGGTGGGTAATCAAAAAATAAAACTGACAGAGATTGCCATAATATTTCATCGTCAACCATGTTTAGATTATAATTGCATACAGTTAAGCCCAAAATTATTCATACCCAATTCGGAGTATCTTGAATCGTTTTATTTACGGACCAATTACCAAAGGTGTTGTATTCCTTTGAAATGTCTCTTGTAGTGCTTCTTTCAGCCTTTTGCCACATTCTTATGTAACTTCCTCCACAATAAAATTAGTCCACAAATGCTGAAAAATTAATCTTTCCACTATAAAAGAAACTAATCAAATTGAAATTGGTACATAATTCAGGTGGGCACTAAATGCCATAACCTCTTTGGTGTTGTTGTTGTGCGTCATACGGCAAGGGTTAGGGTTAGTTTCAGGGTTGTTAGTTTCAGAAAAGCGTTTTTATGGATAGTTAGGATAAGTTAGAGATAGTTAGGGTAAGTTAGGGTTCCTAACTTACCCTAACTTACCCTAACTAGCCCTAACTTACCCTAACTAACCCTAGAAACGCTTTTCTGAAACCAACCCTAACCCTTGCCGTATGACATACAACAACAACACCAAATAGGTTATGGCATTTAGTGTCCACCCATAATTCATGATTGTATTTGACAGCAAACGTTGATACTTGTATCACTCATTGGGTACTGTGTATGTCTCGCTTTCTTGGCTTCCAATTACTCTTTCAATTTCACCTTTTTGTTTGCAGACCTCAGCAAAGCATTAGTTATCTCAGAATGGGGATCAAATCGAACTCCGGATAGGCTGAAAACTGTTGCTTCTAACATGAAGAACGTGATTGGACGACCATCTGGACCTTCTCATGGGTAAGTTGGAAAACCATAGCTTTCAAGATTTGTTACCAGGTGGACCAAAAAGAACTTCACATGTTTGAGATTTCGTTATGCCGGGAATTCTTGAGGTATTGTAATGAATCAAAGTTTGGTTGATTGCCGAAAGGCTTCATTTTTGTGTGTGATTTTCTTCTATTTTTCTGAGCATTGTAAATATAGGTAAAATTTATGAAACTTCCTTCGCTTCGAAATTCGTGAAAAAGGGATAAGTAATCTCCTCACTAAGACTGCGTTCACACGAGACCGGCACAATCTGAGAACGGCGAAAGGTGTGACGGATATGGCTCCCGTTCACACGAAAACGGCACATTTTTCCTGGCAGATTTTGAAAACGGAGCTCTAACCGGCACATTTTGAAAACGGCATCGTGTGAACACTCGCCTAAAATCATCCACCTCGGATGAAAGGGCTGGTCCTGCTCATGTAGTCAGGCCTTTAGAAGCAATTGAGTGACGGTTTATTTTGTTACAAATAATGATCAGGTTACAAGTTTACCAGTGAAATAACACAAAGGAGCACTAAAGTTTGTACGAAATTCTTGACCTTTGGTCTTGAAATTGTTAAAACCTGGCTCACATTTGGTCGTTGCAGTCGTTGAAGTCGCTGGGGTCTCAACGACCGTGACTTCCCAAACTGTACTCGCTTCGCAGTGCTCTGTAAACAGGGCTAGCTTCGCAAACTTTTTTTAACTGCACATGCACGAATTCGTCCTATTGCCAATGATTTGCTTTTCCCGCCAAAATTACTTCGCAGCCCTAGAATGAATTTTCATGTAGTCGCACGCAACTCGAAGGCAGCCCTGTTGTCCGGCCTTGCTCATGTAATCATGCCCTAAGTCTTTCATTTTCTCGATGCCCATATTGTCAGCAAAACTAATATAAGAACCAGAATTTATGTGTCCGGCCTGATGAGATCTTGACTGTCAAGCCATAATTTTGCCTAATTTAACTTGCTGTATTACATGTGAATATTAATTTCTTTGCACCTTAGAGCAATAGTTTGGGCTTTTATTAGGACCAAGTAAGAAATTTTAGCCTGTATGTTCTTACACGTGGATAGGGAGGCTTTTTTATATGTCAGTTTTTGACGTATTCGAACGTCTTGCTTCCATGTAGGATGCGTTCCCTTGGCTCAGCAGCTTTGGATATGGCGTTGGTTGCAAGTGGTTCAGCTGATGTGTATTATGAATGGGGTATACATTGTTGGGATATAGCAGCTGGAAAATTGTTGATAGAGGAAGCTGGTGGCGTCGTGAAGGATACTAAAGGTATGTGCAGAACCGGCGATCGTTTATGTATGTCCCGTTGACACAGGGTTTCAAGCTGCCTAAAAGTAGTGTTAATAAAGTACGAGTGCGTTACTACTTAGGCCCCGTTCACACGGGAACGCAATCATCCCGTTCCATATCTTTCCGTTCCGAAAAGTGGAACGCTCAGGTGTTGCGTTCACACAGGAACGCTTCGAGTAACACCGTTCCGTTCCAAAAAATGGAACGATAAAAAGTGATACGAGAAGTGGAACGATACGCAATCGTCCGTTCCGTTCCAGTGTGAACAGGCGATCAAGTGCAGAACTGGTCAAAAAAACGGAACGGTAAGATTTTGCCCTCAGCGCATGTGTGGATGTTGTTGTTGCTGGAAAGAATGGACAAAATGGAGAAACAATTTCCCGTGTGAACAGTCTAATTTTGCGTTCCAAAAGCTGGAACGAAGATGGAACGGAACGATTGCGTTCCCGTGTGAAAGGGGTCTTAGAAGTTAATTTATTTGAATTTTGAAATTTGAAGTTTGTAGCTAAGCTGTTTAGTACACAAAGCTTGCTAAAGATTTTGTTTAATTGAGACTAGTTCAAATTGCTCATTGCCAAGGGTTGCTGTTGGTCCTTTTTATATTCCTGCAATTATTCTAAGTACCACGCACACTATGTTCTAGTAGAGCTACCGATACCAAATGATTCCTTCAGATAAGAGCTGGTTTCGCATTTTTGGTGCGTGGAAATTTGTTTTAACCCTACCCCATTCACATGGATACAGTTAACCGGCTTTATCTAAACCTGATTAATTTCAACCAATCAAATGAATTCGATTCGTTGGATTGACCAATTAGAACGCAGCATTTGATAATCTGGTTTAGGTTAAGCTGGTTTAAATTACCATTGTGAATGGGGGTATAAGTAAATATGGAAAACTAGCCTTACAAAGCGGCGGCGCCTGACCCGAGAGGTAGGATGGGTTTTCACTCTCGTTCATTTTGAAATTCTGTCCCAATATACCAAGCTCGATTTTAACTTTTAAAGAAGTGTATTATACCTGCAAATGTTACAGTATGGAAGGTACGTTTTATATCTCCAAGATTGTGGAAAAAGAACTAGCTATTTGCGAGGAAAAGGGTAAAATGTCCATCATTATCACAGTGCAGGATAACAAGTCTCATACCATATTCAGACGAGAACGGATCCATTTGGATGCGATCCCAAATGGCACGAATAGGTCTTGCGAACGCACAGGAGAGCTTCGATCCGATCCTTCTGGATCTGCTATCCGTGCTAGTTTGGCTCGGCTAAAAAAGCGGACGCATTTGGCTCCAATCCATTTGGCTCCCATGTGAACGCAAAGTTCTGGATCCAAATGGGAATGCATCGAAATTTGCTATTGTGTCTGGTTGGTGCCAAATTTTAACTAGAGTCCTGCACTTATTTCTGACCCGATCCTGTGTGAACGCAAAACGTTTTGGGATCGGTTTTCGTTTATGGAACGCCGTTTGCACAAAAATGCCATAAACCTAAAGTCTATCTGAAAGTAGATGTCACATGAGATTTGCGAACGCAAAATTACTAATGCAAAATACTTCAATTGTTTTATTCGCGGAAATTTTCACGTGACATCTAATTTGAGACAAATCTTGTGCACGCAAGAAGTTTCAGATCGGATGCAAAAAAGGAAGGAGCGAAATGGATCTCTTTTTGTGTGCACAGGGTCTCAAATGTAATAATTGGAGATATTCATTTGAAGTGTTATTTTCCTATTTTTAGGTGACAAATTGGACTTGATGGCTCAAAATGTACTGTGCGCCGCTGCTCCGGAATTGNATTTGCACAAAAATGCCATAAACCTAAAGTCTATCTGAAAGTAGATGTCACATGAGATTTGCGAACGCAAAATTACTAATGCAAAATACTTCAATTGTTTTATTCGCGGAAATTTTCACGTGACATCTAATTTGAGACAAATCTTACTTTATGTCATTTTTGTGCAAACGGCGTTCCATACTCGTGTGCACGCAAGAAGTTTCAGATCGGATGCAAAAAAGGAAGGAGCGAAATGGATCTCTTTTTGTGTGCACAGGGTCTCAAATGTAATAATTGGAGATATTCATTTGAAGTGTTATTTTCCTATTTTTAGGTGACAAATTGGACTTGATGGCTCAAAATGTACTGTGCGCCGCTGCTCCGGAATTGATTTCACAAGTTGCAGAGGAACTAACTCAAATTAAAGTACCACGAGACTAGCAGAAAAAAACGCTTTTTATATCAATTTAAATAAGCATCTTTGCTTTTAGCAAGGAATTTTATGCATTCCTTACTGTTAACGAGCAGAATTGCAAATCGAATCAAATTGAATATGGTTATACAAAATTGTTGTGAATATGTGAATTTCTTAAGGCCCATATTGATGAGTAGAACCCCAAAATATGTTGTCGTCGTATTTTGAGTCAATCTCTGTAACCGGGTGAGTGAAAAGTTGTAACTTTTTGACGATAGTAGTGGCTCCTCTAATTAACAAATTTCAGAGATTAAAGGGTCCCTTACCTTGCACGTGCCATCTCTTTATTTACGGCCATTTTCGTGGACCATGAAAATGGCGACAACAAAGGACCACAAAAGGATGTATCCACAAAGCATGCCGGTTGCAAAGGAAGATGTTTCTTGCCAAATCAACACCTGAATTGCATAGCCAGTTAGCCCCTGGACTTGCCCAAGTCGTCTTGTAAGAAAGAAAGAGACGACTTGTGCCGAACAGCTCATTAAACCAGGGGGTTACTTGTTCTTGTACTTCTACTGTATACATAGGTGCGTTGGGTCCTATTACATTCATTTTGGCCCCCGTTATTTTCTTTTTGAGAAAATCACCGTCTTCTCTACTATTGGTCAACAATCGTGATCAAAGGTACCGCCTGCCGGCCCAAAAAACGGCCGGCTATCCAGCTGCGCGCGGTTCGGCACACTTCGTCTCTTTCTTTCATNAGACGACTTGTGCCGAACAGCTCATTAAACCAGGGGGTTACTTGTTCTTGTACTTCTACTGTATACATAGGTGCGTTGGGTCCTATTACATTCATTTTGGCCCCCGTTATTTTCTTTTTGAGAAAATCACCGTCTTCTCTACTATTGGTCAACAATCGTGATCAAAGGTACCGCCTGCCGGCCCAAAAAACGGCCGGCTATCCAGCTGTGCGCTGTTCGGCACAAGTCGTCTCTTTCTTTCTTACAAGACGACTTGGGCAAGTCCAGTTAGTCCCAGATAATTCTCGCTTATACGCTCCATTCAACAAGGTTAGACTTGTCAAATTCACGAGAAAGTTTCCGTTTTTCTGGACGAGATTAAATATAAGAGTAACAGGCAGCAATTATAAGGCAAGTTGACAATTAAAAATCATCATAAATAATACTAAGAGAATTCTAGCTTACCAAAACAAATCATCTTTATCTTCTAAATATACTCCGTCAGTAAAAATCCTTTGAAAATATGGCCTAGCTTTGCATTTATATTTTCCAGTGAGATATTCCTCACTTTTTGTCTCTTGATGCTCTTTCAGTCTACCCTTCTGTGAGCTTTGGAAATTGTGAGTAGTCCTATTGAAGTTCTTACAGCAGTTCACAGCGGCAATATCTAATGGATGTGCCTCCGTGTTAAATATGTATCCTAAACTGCCAATCAAACATTGCGACGGCAAGCCAGTTCGTGCCACGTGATTTGAACCATCACTTTTATGAATGAAATTGTTTTCGTCGAACAATAAATACAGGTATTTTGTTGTCTCTGCTAAAAAGAATGATTCCATACGATCTTCAAGTTCATGAGTATTTACATTGCGAACCTATGAGAGAAGAAAAAAGTGACCTTAAAAAAGCCTTTACTTCTGATTTGCAGTCCTTCCAGGTGTTTTATTTCTATGAATAAAATTGAATTGAATTTAAGTTTTAGGGAACTAGAGGTAATTGAATTTTTATCGCTCTGACTGAGTAAACATTTGTCAAGAAATCTGGGAACAAGGGGTTAAATCTTTAAAATCATATTTTGGTAATCTAATTGATACATTGTATGATCTGCCTGGGAAGAAACATAAAATCGACTGGGGAAATTGGATCTATGACTATTGGTTAACCCCACATTATGAGACAATTGCTAAGGACGCCATATTTGTCGAGGAATGGTTCGTGCTAGACTATGGAATTTGATGTCCCCTTGTTACTGTCTTGTTCTCATAATGACGTTATATACTTATTAGGCTAAGGTTTATTTACACCAAATTCAAGTCGAGTAATCAATCTCTTGGTAAAGCATTTTTTATTTCTTCAACATATTTTGCGAAATTAAAACTTGCGCCATGAATGCAAAAAGTAGAATAATACCAAAACTTCCCAAGAGCTTGGTCACATGACTTAAATTTGGTGTGACCAAACCTTAGTCAATTAGGTCTATAGCGTCATTATGAGAAAAAGACAGAAGTTCCTCGACAAAAGTTGCGTCCTTAGCAATTGTCTCATGCAAAAGACCTGGATGCTTACCGTTGCATATCCACAAGGTGTTTTTGTGTGCCTTTCAATGGACTCCAGGATATCTCTTCCCACCTCCAGGTAGTATGGATCTTTAGTGGCTTGGTACAAATACATTGTACTCTCTATAAGTTCTAGAAGGCAGAGAATTTAAAAAGCTTAGATTACTGGATACGTAAGAGCTCCCAATTTCAAATTATCAGTATTCCTCGTCCTTATTGAGCAAAGATTGAAAAATTGCTTGACCTAAAGGTAAAGATCATAAAAGTATGAAATCAGCTGTGCATTTATTGAGCATTGAAAGCCACTGCAGGTCTCTTGGGGAAGGTCTGGATTCAGTTTACACGAGATGATTAAAAAGAACGTGGGGCGTACAACAATTTATTCGGGCGACCCAAAAAAGCGAATTTTTTTGAAAATCACCAAAATTTGATTATGCTGCCGATCTTAAAACTTTATTTTGGTGCATTTATGTCAAGGTCCACATTAATTCAATAGATATTGCAAACTCTATTTGCAATTTATCGCTTGTGGGAATTCCTGCTTTTGAGAGCTACCTGGTTTTGATCCATACTCTCAAACTGCAGAAGTTGGTCATAAAATTGCATATTTGATCCATCTAACCGCTTAGTTTGTTTGTCGATGTCTGTGATTAAGCTTTTTTATCATCTAGAACTCAAAATTTCATATGAAATCGTAAAAAATGGCTTTTTCGCGAAAATTTACGATTTTGTACGACACTATAGCTCAAAAGACGGGTTTTCAAGCCGCGACTTCGTGGACATTTTTCCTCGCGAATAAAACAAACATAATTCCTGAAACTAATTCGATCTTTGATACAAAAGTGCAAAAAGAATTTTTTATGATCGATAAAATAATCAAGCTTTGATGATTTTTGAAAAATGTTCACTGTTTATTGGGTCACCCGGTATTTAGTTGAGATTGATCAAGCTACGAGCCATTCCACAAAACGATGCTTTGCAAAATTATTGAACAGAAACTTCCATATACCGAAACATCTAAGATTTCCTTCTAGGATCTATTGCAAGCATTGCTCTTAATAAATAGATGCATATTTTCATGTTATGAAGTATTATTGGCTACAATAACTAAGAATATATTATATGGTGAAACCTTACGTGTGGGCTGACGGTGTTTAGAAAGCTGGGAACTAATATTGACGTGAAGGTAATGAGCATGGCAAAGCTGTATCCTACCTGGTCTTAAGGGGTATCCTTCTCTTCCTGCGAACGTTTCACCCGGTCCGATCTGGTAAAATTCGGGAGTAAATCCAAATTGTCGCCAAACACTATGATATTTATTTAATGTTCTTGATGCTTCTCCTATGTTTCCAAGCAATGTCTGCGAGAAAATGAATTTGAATTTGTGCAGTAGAAACAAATACAAGAGTGAAGAACTAATAAGTTAATAGCATTAAACGTAAAACTCTGCTGAAGAATGGGTATCTGGAATCTGGACTACGGAGGAATATGAACAGGGAGGTAAAAGAAGGGACATCCTCTTTTGCCTGCCGGGTGTGCAACTAGTCTTTATTTCATACACACCATTCTTGTTGGGGATATGAATCATCGATGTTCAAGAGCAAATGGTTATCCCCTCAAAGGAAACCTGTGATCATGCGCAGAAAGTTTGTTTTACTTTGTGGAAAGAACGTGAGGGGGGCGGGGGGGGGGTGGAGAATCCAACCACAACAATCCAAACAAGGATTCGCAAAGACACGGAGAGATTCTCGGGCATGGCAATAGGTTTCCCGGCTATTGATTTGCTATGAACTTCAGCAGCAAAACAACAGACTCAGGCAAAAGGGGCAGTGCTCTGTATCCTCAACAAATTCCAAGTAGCCTGCGTGTATTCCCTACAGTTTCCGTTTTGTTGAATTTTGAAAATCTTAACTCCAGTAGGAGTACGACCAACAGAAAAAATTCAGTTCAACAGACCATTAAAATTCAACTAACCGGAAACAGTAGGGGGATGCACGCAGACTAATTCCCAAGTATCACTGGACAATGACTATCTAAAGACAACTGAGACATCATTGTAAGAATATACACCCAATGAAACCTTCTTGGTCTACAAGTACGAGTCGAATTGTGATTTAAAATTAAAACTAAAGGTATTGTGGTTGCTTGAAATGAATGTTAAAGAAATGAACAAACACAGGATAACTCCTTCCGGCTAACTATGAATGAATTTAGCTATGAATTATGAATAGACGATAACGCCAAAGATGGCGGCGAGGAACTTTTTACCAAGATGCATTGCGTTCCAATTAAGAATCACTAACGATTCAATAGGGATATGATTAAAGAACGCAATACATCTTGGTAGAGCGAAATCAGGGAGCGCCGAAGGCGCGGGAGGCGAAACGCGCTAATGTTCGAAAACTCAGGTTTGATGCAGATTTCGAAAACGAGGCAACGAAGTGTATGGTTCTGTTGGTTCTGGTTCACAAAGCGAGTGGCGGCGCGATAGTTCGATGGAAGGAAGGACGACATCGGGACGACATAAAGTTGAACAGATATAGTTCTATACAGAATAAATTGAGGGAAAGAGCTTCTATGGCATATTGGAACTTGATATTAGCATCAGTAGAGTAGCTAACTTTGTCATAAGTCTTGCTCGCATTGGCCGAAATAGATTCAAACTTGATTGCATTGGCCTATTATTTAGAAGTGGTAAAAGGCATGATACGCTCCTTGAAAAATGAGTGAGCAGAAACATAGACATCATGGATTTAAACATCAATCAAGACGACGATTATTTATTGACTGAAAAGGGTTAATCTGGAAAATACTGAACTGAGCTACCCTAATTTTCCACAACTGCAAGCCATCACAAAATGAGGAACATCAAATTTTAAATAACGTATATATGCACATACTCATAGATAGACCTGCACTGCAATGAGGATTTGATTTGAGGATTTCATGTACCATTTTTCCAAATAGACGCTAGGACGATGATGCTCAGCAGGAACCACACACTTAGTAAAAGGTAGTTTGATGCAGAGCAACTGAAACTAATTTTGTTAGAGGCCTAT
>REGM01000179.1:279020-323794 GCA_004194415.1 Aurelia aurita
GACCATGTTATGGGATCCTACTAAAAAGGTGCATTCAATTCTCTTAACATTACAAAGATCAATTTAAAAATCCCTCTTGTTGCCAGGAGAAGTTGGTAAAAATTTTATTGAAAGAAATTATTCAATAATCTGAAAATGTGGTGGTTGGTTACTGTTGATAATTAATGATTTTGTTACAGCAGTTTTCACAACATCTTTTTTCAAAACCTCATCTTTATGTTGTACTTTATGTTGTACTTATTGCCATATAAATTTCATCAAAACTTTCCATTGAGAAAGTTTTTCAGAATTTCTTTTGTCTTCACAGTTACATTTTTTGGTCCATCCATTATCTACTTCATTGGAGCAGCATAGGATCCTTTTGGACCACTGCGAGTGCACAAAACATGACAACAATATCACTGTGAGGACAAATGTTAGACCCCCAAGTAAAAATTGATAAAGCAAGCCTGGAAGAATATTTATCCCTGCATTCCAGTATGAAAGGGGTATCAATCAATTATATTTTGACAGCTACTGACAGAGCATTTTCCTTGTGTACAAACGAAAAACATCGAGTAATAGATAAATAAATGAAATGAAACAAATGAGATCAATCCAAGGGCCCTTTATTAATACACCTAGTGCACACCTGGTGCACACAATCCCCACACAATAAACTGATCTATAGCAGACAAAACCAAACAACGACTGGGCACTACTAAAACTGCCGTAAATTTCTTATCTAACAATATCTAACTCCACAAACTTCACAAAACCTTCTTCAGTGTTTACTTTATCGAAAAAGTAGCAAATTGGAATTTTTTTTAATTTTTTCTTTGAGAAAATTGAATGCCGCTACAAAGAAGTTGCGGCTGTGACTTGGCTTAGGCCCAAAGCGCTTCCGGTGAATGTCAAAAAACTTCCAGTTAAAAAGATAAAAATATCAAAAAAGATAGCAAAGCCTGTTGTATATTCAATGCACTAAATGTGTGAATAGAAACTGAATACTCACAGTGGTATGATTTGAAGAAACTCCAGTTTTGTTCCGCAGAGCCGTGATTTTCTTCCTGTCAAAAGTTTTCAAAATTTTTGAAAAGAAAGAGCGCAACCTCGCTTGCATGTGCATCACACATCGAGACATAAGGCTCACTGCGCGTTTCGCCTCCCGCGCCTTCGGCGCTCCCTGAGCGAAATCGTCTATTCTAACGTAATTCTGAAGTGTGAGTTGATTAGAGATTAGAAATCGTCTTTTTGTTGATAAAAGAAAATTTTATCGAATATTAAAAATCCGACTTTGAAGACTTACTTGGAGGCCTGGCCAATAAGCGTCAAGTGATTGGAAGACTGGCAGAGTTATAGAAGCTTTGTCCATGTGTGCCCAGATATACCAGTCATCAAACTTCAAATGCTTGTGGATATTTTTGTTCAACTCTAAAAGACGCATTGATACTGTTATTGAACTAGTTAGCCTTCAAACCTTTCAAATGCAAAATGATGCAAGAAAGCATAAAGACTACCATAAGAAGGCTTTTATCAGCACTAAGCTTAGCTATCAGGTTGAATCCTCACGGTAAAAATTGTGAAAACACCTGGATTTTCAGACAACATTTCTGTTAACACTTAACATTCACACATAAGTAAAATGTAATCAAATCCTTCAGCAAATTGCTTTCTTTCACTCTAATCTGAAACTCTGCGGACAAATGAACAAGCATCTTTAAATGTGGACAACGTAATTATTTTAGATCACTCCACAATAGATTCTAGCCAGCTACCAACTCAATGCATGGAGTGTCTTGTATTATTTGATGGAATACTGTAAAGTGATAGGCTGAAATATTTCCTTACGAGAGAGAGATCTGATTTTATGTTGAGCATGACCGTCGATCAATGCAGTGAAACTCGTGAAGTCAGACTCGCATAACTGAACAAACCTGACAATTCCCATCCGCATCTTTAATATTAAATTAACTCACCTAAGTCGGAGTTCATGTAAGTTGGATAGCTTTCCTTAGTCCGAAGCGATCTGACTTATCCGAGTTTGACTGGATCCTCATCGAGGGGTCATGTATACTGAAAATTGTGTCGAGCAAAGGATCTATTTATAAAACGTTTTCACCTTTCATTGGTCTTTGAAGATTGTCAGACGTTTGGTAACAGAAGAAACAAGAATTGAATTATCTTGAAACAAAATTATATAAGATCTATATACCGAGTGAGTCAGAAAAAACGTGGGGTGTTTAACAAGCCATACTTTGGTGAAAAACAAGCAAAATCGGGTGAGTTGAACGTTATTTTGTAGAAGAAAGATAGAATTAGTTATAGAAATTTAGTTTGCTAAAATAGGCCATTTCTTTCTGTATCTATTTGCAATTTTGTGATATAGCTATTTTGGTGAAAAGTATCGCTAGCATAAGAACTTTCTGCTTCCTAGCAATGACAATTAGTTATAGGGCTACAAACAAAAAACAATAATTCTCCTTTTGTATTCTAACACAATGCATGCTTTGTTTAAATTTTTTGGTAGAAAAACGGTAACTTTGTCATGGTTTAGCGGTTCGCACGTGCATGAATATGAATCTAATTTGAGGCCTATTTTAGGAATCTTACGAAACACCATTTTATTAAAATGGCTTGTAATTATGGAAGGGAAAGAGCGATTTCGACCGAACAATTTTGATATCTAAGTAAGGCTTTCTTCTATACAATAAACTTTGAAAAAACGAATTTACAAAGTAAACTCCATCAATAAAAATTTGCCAACAACCAACGTTTTTTCTGACTCACTCGGTACATCTACCGGGTGTCCCAAAAAGAAGTATACAGATTTGGTCGACCCTAGTGATGAGAATTTAGCGCAAATCAATCCGAAAACATTTTTAAAACATACCTCGATAGTCAACTTGAACATAGATACCTTGTTTGTTGGTATTGATGCTTTGAGAGTTGAAATATTAATCTTCAAAGGACAAATTTGCCTCCACCTTGAAGCCAGAGCTTTGGCGTTTGGGTCTAAGCAAATTCTTAAAGCACAGTGAATAAGTCAACAATAGACTTGAACAAATTTGAAACAGGAGGAGAAAAATTAAAAATTGCAAAACAGATACGTTTTAAAAAGTATAATTTACGTGAAACTTATAATCAAGGGAGCTCCAAAGTAAACTTCATTCATTTTAATATCAACAACTGATTTCACGACTTAGGCCAAAACGCCAAAGCTCTGGTTTGGAGGTCGAGGCAAATTTGTCCTTTGAAGATTAATATTTCAATTCTCAAAGCATCAATGTCAACAAACAAGGTATCTATGTTCAAGTTGATTATCGAGCTATGTTTCAAAAATGTTTTCGGATTGATTTACGATAAATTCTCGTCGCTAGGGTCGACCAAATCTGTATACTTTTTTTTTGGGACACCCGGTATATTCAATAACAATATTTTATACATTAATCGCTATGGCTTTTCGCAGTGTTGCGGTGTTCCTGCCTACGAAATAAAAATATATTACCTGTAAACATATCAAGCAGTTTCGTTTTGCTAAACATGATTCCACCTTTGACGAGATATTCAAAATATGAATCGACTCCTGCTCCGATTCCTGAGTCCACAGCTGTCCATTTTCCATTTGAAATATCAATATGATTTCCAACCTACAAGAACAAAAAAGATTCTGTATGGCAAAAATATTAGGAAAATTTTGTCGTGATTTTAGTCCTGTTTTGAAAGTTTCATAAAGGGCGTTTCTCCAGAAAATCCCTCATAATTTCAGAACAGAGTGGCCAATTTCAGTCAGGTAAATTTTTAAATCGATTTGAACATGTCCACCATCAAATAATATATTTACCAATATCATCGTCTTGATATTCAGGGATGGAGCAGTAGCCTTTCAAACGGGAATCATGTTTATTGACTCGCCCGGTAGGATTGAAATCGATGTAAATTACATTGATGCTACAAACATGCAAATGCCTCTTAATTAATATGAAAGTGTAACTTGTCACTTACCAATCCCTTGGAAGATGTATGATTATATAGAGAATCTAATGCCTTCATTGCAACATTCTCGAATCGGACATCTCCTGTTGGAGGTAGAATAGGTTACAGATTATACCGCTTGGCAAACATATGTCTAAAGGTGAAGGTTACACAATCTTTATCTCTTTATTCAAGGAAATAGAGAAAGCAGCAGTGCTCCTTTGCAGATGCTGTGGCAATAAGACAGCAATACTTTAATGTCAGTGATGAAAGTTGCACAATCGAAGATAAATATGGGAAGAAATGAATAATTCTAACAAACTAAATTTCTATCACTAATTCAATTTTTCTCCTGCATTATGAAACTTCAACAAACACAATCTGAGTTGTTTGTCGCCAAGATATGGCTTGATAAATGCTCCACCTTTTTTTTTATTCACCCGGTATGTCTCTAACTCTTCCTTTCAGGAAACTGAGTAAGCAGTAGTGTTGCTGTGCAGCTACTGATGCAATATGGCAATAAAATGTTATTGGTGTTATGAGCTTCGAAACATACATTTTTAACCTGCGTGTATCCCCTACTGTTTCCGTTGTTGGGTTGAAATTTGTTCGTTGAATTTAATCCAACGAAAAATTTCCACCCAACGGAAACAACAGGGGATGCACGCAGGTTATAAATTTTGCGTACAGAATGACACCAGAAGTCAACTATTCTCTCTTCTTATCACGAAGCATTAAACTGCTTTAGGGCTACAAAGAAATTGGTGTTTCTGATGTTATCCCTCTTGCTACATTCAACTATACAATTTCTCTATTAGTGAAGGTGGCTATTCATACCTGTAAGATGGGTCAATGTGGCGAATTCTAATATAAAGGTAGCAATACTAGCAGTACAGGTTATAGCTGTCTCCCCTTTTGGCACACCATTTAGCAGGTTAACAGTACCATATGGCATTGATGTCGAAGTGTTGAAAGCTTTGAAGGAAAAATGCAAACAGGCATAATACAAGATAAAGGATTACAGGGCCTGGGTCACGTAACCGTAAACAAACATATTATCTCTATAATCTATATTGTTTTAGGTGTCCATTTGTTGTCTACTCATATTTTGGTGGATGGGGTGAATCAACAGTAAAGTTCCATTTATAAATCCACCGATATCTCTGTAATCTTACAACATATGAATGTTTCGTTTGTTTCTCTGTGAAATTAAAAAATCTATCTTCAAAATGACACTTTCCTTTTGGAAAAGATATTTGAACATCTGTGTGAAATGGCCTACCAAAAAACTACGAAAATCATCGCTTCGAGAGAAGTTTGTTTACTTTACGTGACCCAGTCCCTTTAAGAAGACAACTTCATACAACGCGAACTGAACCAATATCATGCTGTGACAAGGCCTCGGAGCTTCATTTCTGAGTACGTTGTAAATTCAAAAATCATACTTCTCTTTTTTTAACTAATGTTTATCTGTCCTTGTGCAACAAGATAGAAGAAAAGAGCAAGTAGGTATGAAAAGAGGAGTGCCATAGTTATAAGTTATAAAATACAAAAACATTAGATGAAATTGTAATTTGGCAATGCATTTTTCGTGACCATTTTTTCCAAGAAAAACGCAATGATCGAGTTGATTAACTCACTGATGAGTTAACCAAAAATATTTGAGGTAACAATATTTAGTAATTGCGTATGTCTTAGAAACAATGGTCATGAAAACAAAATTGCCAAATTACAACTTGTCGTACAAGACACGGGATCAACTAAAAGATTTAGGAAAAAAATCTCGCAACGTAAATTAAATTGAAAAATAATAAAATAAATGGACGGAAATATAGCGATCTAGTCTAAAGAGAAAGACAAAAGAAGACTGTGCTGCATTTATTGTCCTACTGTTTGACCATCTAAGGAGAACAATTCCTTCCGTTATCATGCAAATTAGGCAAGTAGCATATTTTACTGTTAACCCGTTCATCCGCTTTAATGGTATGAAATTAATAGACAGACAAAAGAAAGATCTGGATGACATCAAAATGCAGAACATAGGACATCAGACATAGGACATCAGATGTGGAATGAAAGATCTCAAATTAGTGAAACACTTCACATGCAGTAGAACCAAAACAAATACATGGCGATTAATAGTCTTGTATACCAAGCTCATAATTCTTTGTTTAAATATATAATATTTCTAATACTTTATGCAGTTTTGATGCAGTCAAGTAAGAGTCTTAGGCTCTGAAATATACAGACAAAAGAATGATTCTAAACCTAGGGTCATTCGAAATCTTTGCAAAAATCACGTTTAGGAAATTAGGGATAAAGTAGAATACCTGGTAAAAGCTTTTCTGCTGCCTGTCTTGCAAGATCTAGTAAGGCTCCTTCACATGGCCAGCCAGGATCAAGCTTCAGGTCAGTTCTGTGCATGAGAAGATGTGCGGCTAACAAGCCACCAATAACTGAAAGATATCAGAAGCAATATAGGCATGAACAGAAAAGAACTGAGACCACTGTAGCAACAAGTTCTGCCCTGATCCAGAAAAAGCTCAGTTTGGAGCACTTTAAGTTCCAGGAGTCGTACAGTAAAACAGGCGTGCATAATGTTCAAACCTGCCTGGGCGCGGTAGAAATTCTCTAAAAACCTGCCTGCATATCAGTTTTGTACAGCTAGGGCAGAGAACCCTATCACAGAATTTCGATTGTAAGCAAAGATATTTAAAGACTGAAAACAAAGAAACATTACAAAACACTTTGTTGGGAAAATTTAAGAACCTAATCTAACAACCTACAGCCAGGGGCGCAAATGCAAATTTTTTTAGGGGGGTGTGCGTTCAAAGGACCGAGTTTTTTTCGCGAGGGGCCGATTTTTCGCGAAATAAATGTTGGTGCGAATAAATGAAAAAGTAACGTCTTCCTAACTGTAATAATTGAACGAAAATGCAACTATAACAGACATAATGTTTTCCCAATGATCGAAACGGAACAAAACATAACTGTAACTGATATTACGTCGTCTCTGGCTAGCATCTTAGCCGTATTCCCTAAATATGGAATTAAGATGGTCCGCTTAAAACCTCACAAAATAGGCATGTTTTTGAGGCATGCAAGGTTACTTGTACGGAATCAATTAAAGATTGCTGTGCGTTATTTGATTCAAAAAATTTAACTGCGCATTTTTAACACAAACTATCCTTTTGATATTGTAAAACCCGGTAAAATTCGGAAAATATTTTTAATACCTAGCGGCATGACCAGGACAAATTAACTGGGGGGTATTAAAACAAGGGGGTCTGGGGGCGAAGCCCGCAGGAAATTTTTTAAGATCACGCCCTCTACTTTGGCTTAGAACGATTCTCTCGATCCCATGTTTGCCGGTATTAACATAGAATTTTTGATCATTTTGTGAAATTTATTCTAAAAGTTAGCATCCCCAGGAAGATTTTTGGTTATACATCATTTTCTTTGGCTTAGAATCCCTATCTCCATCCCATCTTTACCAATTAGGAACTTTGACAATTTTGTACAAGTTTTCTATAAATCACCATCTTTAAACAAAAATTTGCGCAAAGACCTTATACATTGTCTTAGAACGCTTCTCACAATCCACCGTTTGCTTGACCCCGAAATGGAAGCCTTGAAAATTCTGTGATAGTACGCCTGGGACAATTTTTTAAATGCCGACCTTACTTTGGCTTAGAATGACTCTCCTAGTCACTTTCCAGCATTTCTTGGAAAATGCTTAGCCTACCTTACCTATACCGAGCTACTTTATCCTCGTTTTTGAACGAATCTCGAGGACGATCTTTTGACAGAAGTGGGGCCTATGGGGTCCACTGTTATGTAAGGCAGCCGGATTGATTGGGACCGACTCTGGTCACTCTGTCCTCGGCCATTGTTCGTTAATTGGTTCCTCCACGGAAACAGGAGCACTATGGCCTACTGTGATACAGCGCGGTTAGTTCAGATCAGAATCGGCAATCGGGACCGACATTGGTTGTGATAAAGTGCGGTGGTACAACTCTGTTTAGAATTATTGAAAAACAGAAACATTTCGAGTTCAGAGCCGGATCGANAGCCTACCTTCCCTATACCGAGCTACTTTATCCTCGTTTTTGAACGAATCTCGAGGACGATCTTTTGACAGAAGTGGGGCCTATGGGGTCCACTGTTATGTAAGGCAGCCGGATTGATTGGGACCGACTCTGGTCACTCTGTCCTCGGCCATTGTTCGTTAATTGGTTCCTCCACGGAAACAGGAGCACTATGGCCTACTGTGATACAGCGCGGTTAGTTCAGATCAGAATCGGCAATCGGGACCGACATTGGTTGTGATAAAGTGCGGTGGTACAACTCTGTTTAGAATTATTGAAAAACAGAAACATTTCGAGTTCAGAGCCGGATCGAGATCGGGACCGACCTTATCCCTGTCAAATAGCGACTGGGACCGGGTGATGAAATTGTTGGGGGGTGTCACACCCCCCCACACCCCCTCATTTGCGCCCCTGCCTACAGCCTGTTTTCATGAATGTTATCCTTTACATAAGAACCAAAACAGCTTGATTTGAAAAGGGTAGACTCTTATATGTGGAGTTTTAATGTATTTTGATTTTCATCAACGTACATGGTAACGCGCTATGAGAGGTCTCGAGGAAAATGTCAGTTTCAAGAATTATGGATCGTGAAAGTTCAAAAAGCATGTTTAACGTGGCTACAATGAACTCGTCGCACGATGCCCACGAAGCGAGAACGTGCAAAATAGACTGTATACATTATAAATTTATAAGAACGGAAGAATCCGCTTGCTGGATTTTTGTTCCAAGCAATAATGGTCACATTGAAAAGCATTAGTATAAACACCAATAACATTACCAATTGAGACAATGAAATGATTTGCGGTTCGCTCAGTATAGCAACATTTCCTTCTTGTAAGCATCACTAGGATCTCCATAAAAGTTTATGCTTTTCTCACTCACCTCTAATATTAGTCTCAAACACTGACACATTTATATCTTTTTCAAATGTCATCTCATCTTTAAGAAGCTCCACTACTCTTGAGAACTCTGTCACATTTCCCATGATCTAAAATAAGAGACATTAGCTGTCATTACAACCACTGTAACTTTTTTCACTTTTTTATATTTCTTCCTAGCATCCGAAAAAGCTTATCGAAGCAGTGCCCCGGTCCTTCCTCTCGATGTGACAACACCTCGTGATTTCTTTAACCTGGAATTAAAGAGCGTTTGCGACTCTCCTCACCCTAACGTTAGATTGGTGGTCAATCACGCTCTGAGCCATTCCCGTTCAACTTTTTCATTTTAACATGTCCCCAACTTATCATGGACCGCATGTGGCTGAACGAAAACACGTATCGCAGGTACAGCATCACGATTTGATAGCACTGTTTTGGGTGAACTGCCACAAACAATGGAATTTAAAATTGTCCCACGATTTAATTACCGCATCCATTTTTATATATCACCGTAAAAACAAGTAAAAAACAAAAAAAGATTAAATTCTACTGTGCCATTCACAGCAGAAAAAATACAAGGTCATCTGGTCCCTACTGTGAATGACACTTACATACAATACTGACACTTAACAATAATAACACTTTGACTTATTGCATCCTTCCCAGGGGCGGATCCAGGCCAGAAAGTGACTGAGGCACGCGAGCGCGAAGCGCGAGAAATACGGGGGTCCGGGGGTGGCAACCCCCGGAACAATTTTGGGGGCCACGCCCTTCAGATCGCCGTTGCCCAAGTGAGTTCTTTCCGCAAGGAAGTTAAGAAAAACAATCGTTTACTGAGTTACACCAATAGATTTCACTCATAAACTCCCATATTGTATTTATCATCCAATCAACAAACGTATACAGACAATACTAATGCTTATGGACCAATAAAATCAAAATAATAGAAACTATCGCTTGTGTGCAACGCTCCTGCGCATAGGCTACNTATCATCCAATCAACAAACGTATACAGACAATACTAATGCTTATGGACCAATAAAATCAAAATAATAGAAACTATCGCTTGTGTGCAACGCTCCTGCGCATAGGCTACTTCAATGGGCAAGGAGAGTGAATGAGCAAAAATCTCAGCTTGAATATTTTATTTTTGGAAAAGAAAGATTGCAAACTTGGATATCTATTGAATTTAAGATTATTGCTATTAAATATCTGAAATTTTGACTGAGTTCTGTAACTCAGATAACTCAGCCTGGATCCGCCCCTGCTTCCTCTCAGTTTAAAAAAAAGGCATTGCTAAGAAGAAACGTTAATAAACGTGACAATTTACAAGTGTAGCTTACATATCAACTTAGATAAGAAAGTTTAGTTTGTCAAAATCGGTCATATATTTCTCAAATTACAAGCAATTTTATAAAAATGCTTCATCGCAAAATGCTTAAAAAAAGGGCCTAAAATCTTTGATAAAATTTGCAAGCAATCCAGCCTCATGATGATAGAAAATATACGAAGAAAGGCTGAATGATAGTCCCGAGCGTAACTGATCATGCAGCAGCCTCTTTATATACCTAGTAAATGTTTGCGCGATAAGATAGACAGATAGAGTTTGATTATGATACCTGTGGGACTAAATTGTAAGCAAATTTGATCAAGGATTTTGAGCTTGTTTTGAAGGATTTTGAGATGAAGCATTTTTATAAAATAGCTTGTTATTTGAGAACGATATGACCGATTTTTACAAACTAAAGCTTCTTATTAAGTTGATATGTTAGCTACAAAGGAGTTATCAGTTCCTAGGAATCTGACAAAATGTTTTGAGAGCTACGGGCTTTCAAATGTCCATATGTTTTTTTTTTACTCACCCAGTGGATGAATAATTGGAAATAATTCAATTAATATATCGGGTTCGCTATAGAAGTTCCCTATGATGAATCGTACACAAGGCCGATTTAAAAGATGTAATCTGTAGCCAAAAATCAGAAATAATACTCCTCGGCAAGTGTTTTCGATTTTTCGGCAGGCTGCTTTCCGTGTTACAATCGATTTCATAAAAATTGTTGGTTTAGACCGGCCTAAAATCGATCAAAAACATCAATCAAATTTCGTAAAAGTTCAGTTTCAGTTTTTCACTACTGACTTAAAAGGATGAAAAGAAACGGGGCTGCTCTTTATCAACACAAAAACTCACTTGAAATTGTAGACAAAGTGAAGATTTTGAATTGGTTAAAGGTAATGCTAAGCATGCATATGCAAGAATTGAGCGATCGCTCGTGAGACTGATCATAACAAATCCATTCATAATTTCCAAGTCATTTTCAACAGTTTTCTCACTGTCTCAGTTTTAAGAAAATTTTATTGTTGCTTTTCGATTGATTTAAGCTGTTTCCAGACCAAGAATTGTAAAGATTTGTAAAGACATACCAAGAATTGTATGTATGTATGTATGTAAGAAATGACTTGTTGCAAAAGAAGTAGACCAAAGATTTGAAACAAAGTTGAAGAGTATTATTTGGGATTTAGTCCATATATCACATCATCAGTCTTTGAAATCGGCCTTGTACATGATTTATAATGGCCTGTCAAAAAAAGAGAATTTTTGTTGGTGCACCTGGTACAAATGTTAGATGAGAACTTACCAGAAGAGTGTCCAGGGAATCAACAAGAGTAAGATGGTAGCTAAAAGGAATGAGAGACAATATTTTATTAAATTGCCCCAAAATACTAGAACATCTTTCTATCCTTTCTTAGTTTCACAAATGCGGATTCAATCTATGTTATTATCTATAGGTTGATGATTAAAGGGAATCGAAGCATATATAAACATAAATTTCTGTGTTAAACAAACTACACAATGCCAAGATTAAAATACACTAAATTAAATTTTAGTGTATTTTAATCTTGTCATTGTAATTTATTTAATACATAAATTTATGTTATTTGCTGCAAACTATTGCCACACGTCTCTCTCAACATATTATTTAAAGGGGATCTGAAACGAAAATTTTTATTTGCAAAATGGAATGACAAACTAGGTTGATTAATGATGCCGTTTAAAGTTTTATGATATTTCATTTTGTTTAGGAGATATTCGCTGTTTTGTGTCTTGAAGTGATGACGTCATTTTGTTTGCATATTTATAAGGAAAGTATAGGCAGAGAGTAGCAAAATCGGTGACAGTGACTATGTCTGCGATTAAACCTGCTGCTGAAGTATGTTAGTGGGACAAATATTGCCCAGAGATGTCATATATCTCATGAAAAGAAAGTCCAGTGCCAAAGCTTTGGTTTTCGGGCTNCGCGCGCCCCACACTGATCACGCGAGTTTTTGGTCGCGCGCCTTAATTTCTGAACGTGAAAGCTCTGATATATAAACATAAATTTCTGTGTTAAACAAACTACACAATGCCAAGATTAAAATACACTAAATTAAATTTTAGTGTATTTTAATCTTGTCATTGTAATTTATTTAATACATAAATTTATGTTATTTGCTGCAAACTATTGCCACACGTCTCTCTCAACATATTATTTAAAGGGGATCTGAAACGAAAATTTTTATTTGCAAAATGGAATGACAAACTAGGTTGATTAATGATGCCGTTTAAAGTTTTATGATATTTCATTTTGTTTAGGAGATATTCGCTGTTTTGTGTCTTGAAGTGATGACGTCATTTTGTTTGCATATTTATAAGGAAAGTATAGGCAGAGAGTAGCAAAATCGGTGACAGTGACTATGTCTGCGATTAAACCTGCTGCTGAAGTATGTTAGTGGGACAAATATTGCCCAGAGATGTCATATATCTCATGAAAAGAAAGTCCAGTGCCAAAGCTTTGGTTTTCGGGCTTTTTTATAAGAAACGTTGTCAATATTAATTGTTTTCTTGCCTTTTTGCAAACAAAATGACGTCATCAGCTTTAATCATAAAATGAGGAATAATTCCAAAACCAAACATGTTATGTAAAAACTGAAAACGGTGTTCTTGGTTTTTCAACCAGGCTAATTAGCTTTCGCAAAAAAAAATTTTGTTTCAGGTCACCTTTAAGCATATATAAGCCTTGATAAAAATAGCCGTACAAAGACAATATACCTTGACACACCAAACCATATTTGGGTAACTGATCTATATGTCAACAGGAAATAATGATATCTGATTGGCTAAAATTTGACCACAAGTGGCTTGAGCCATATTTATATATGCTTAGATTCCTTTTAATGACATTTAGTTTTCGTTCTCCTGGCTTGCAACAATAATTCAATTATACTGTAAGTTCCATTCTTAGAAAACTTGGCGCCATTGAAAAGAAGATTGCTAACTTTTTCCTCTAATTACGTTTTGATCATGCTCATTCCAACGAACTTCCAAACAAAAGGTCTGACTTAGAACTGGTAAAAATCTTCTTGACAGAATAAATTACAAGTAGTGTAAGAATTTAGAAAATCAGTTTTTGAATGCCATGCCCGTGCCAGTGAAAGATTTTCAATAGCAAGGATTGTTTTTACTCACCCAAGTAAGCAAAGTCATTACCTGCCCCAGGTGTCATGCCCAGTGCATGATATTGGTTTCAGTTCATCATATGGAAAACCATGCGTCAAGTAACCATTATAACCATGATAAAACATAGCTTTTGCTTTCTCTCTAAAATAAAGAGCAATGTGCAGAAGATAAAAGTACAAAGCATATCATAGAATGTGTCTGAATGAATTGAATGATTGCTTGATTTGATAAACCATTACCATATAGGAAAAATGGTAGAGGTGTGATTCCGATATCATTTTTGACCTCAGTTTTCTGATATTGTCCGGACTGTATAGATTGTGCTTTATTTGAAGCTTTCAAGGGTTCCTCGTCTGAAATTTCCATATAATAATTGAGAAACAACAGGTAAACGTAAACAAGTACTGAGATTTTTCTATAACTGCAAAAATTCTATACTACAACAAGTTTTGGACATTGAGCTTTCAGACATGTGAAATGTCCGAAAACATTTAGCATCCAAATTTTTTTGGGTTTAATGTACTACATCCCAAATGTGCAAAAAATTGCAGAGGAAAAGGGAATTCATATTAATGGAATGAATATCTCATTTAAATGATGGAATATTAATTTTGATGTTTTATAAACCTGTACCTGTAAATTTTCATTTCTATCTTGTCCATTCCATTTGTCACAACTGCGCAAAGAATTACTACAAGCAATGTATTGTAGGTTGACATCATAATATGCTGCCTCAGAAATGAATAATTGGATGGTCGCTATAAAAATACAAAAAAGAATATGGTATCTGAATATTCATGGGCATTAGACTTATTTATTTTTCATACATCCTCTTAAAAGCGGTTTCTTATAACGGAGAACCTCCAGTGCCTCTAGTACAAATTCCAGCATATAAGATAATTCTCTGTGATATCCCCACAAAATTTGAAATTGATATCAAGAGGCTTTAAAAATAGCATTTCAAATGTCAACTTGTCAAAATGAGCAATCTATTTTTTCGCAACCAAAACAAAATGTACATTTCCTCCGTTTGTTTTTATTCGTAAGTAAATTAAACCCAGCATTTCATTTCTATTTCATGTACCTGCTACACTGTAAAACCATAATTAGTTCTTGCGCTAAGAGCAAGGGACGTGATTTTATAAATCTATACGACGTTTTGGCTCATGTTATTAGGGGTTCCCACTCTTATAAACTCGCAACGATGGCAGCAGTTCGATACAGGAATGAGAGCAAGGTTTAACGAAGAGGACATCACGAAATCGTTCTTTCCGACCACGTTGGATGTACAGCTCTTCCCATTCTTCAACTTGGCAGTTTCATATATTTGTTATTGACTGTCGATTCATATTACAGTTCATTGGAATCGTATGCTATTCAACGATGGCATGCACGTTATCATTGAAGTTTTCGCGCCGTTTTTGTTGACAATGTTGAAGCAATGGGGACGATTTGTTGGTGAAACTGGCAGTAGTGTGTGGCAATAAAAAGTGGATTTTTGTTATCAAAACCAGTTGAAATACGTTTATGCACTAGTGTTGCAATTTTTTGGCCTGTATTCCTCTTCTTCCAAGATAGAAATGGTAAGTACCCGTTGAATTCACCCCTTGCTTGTAAAGCCGGCATCTTGTTCTTGTTAGGCCGTTCAGTGCACTTTTCTGGGTGTTCATCGAACCCCGCGGCATTGATTCTTCAATATCTCCGGATATATTTATGTTAGCTTCAAACCGAAAAAAGATTCAGATAATGCACTAAAATTGGCATCTTTTAATGCCAAAGTGGATGGTTTTTGCGTACCAGAAAGGTTTAAGAAATTGACTGCAGTAAACGAAAACTATGTGTGAATCAAAACGTTGTCATTCCTCCCAATCTTGTGATAATTCGTAGCGCCCTTGATTAAGTATGTACCCAAGTATTAGAAACAAGTCTGTGAAGGAATTTTTGCAATATCTCTATTCTCCATCCGTACATTTATATTTTCATGCGAGTAGGTAAAATCGCCTAAAAGCGACTGACAATTTGGCAACCCTGTGCTTTCTTTTGTATTGCCCCATTGTTTCGTTAGCCAGTAAAGATTTAGTGCCTATCTTCAGTATGGCAGTTCTCGGCGAGATCTCGCGCGTACAGACCAACGAAGCATTGGCGTGTCGGTATGCAGGGCCTTTGGTTCCTTTGTTTTTAAAGTAGAGAACAAAGGATCTCGTTCAAAATCGGTGTGCACACAAAAATTTAGTAAAAAATCTTGTGCGTGCAGTTGCCACACTCTGCAGACTGGACAATATGTAAATCAACGCTGAATCACAAGCCAAATGAAGTCTGTCTTCTACTCAGTTTCCTGACCAGAAGGTTTACTTAGTAAAAATTCGGAATGAAACTTAAATTCATTACTTTCAAGTGTTAAGGTTAATTAATAATTGAGAAGTCTTGCACATTACATAGCCAGTTCTTCTTTCGCAGAAAGCCACAATCTTGCTTTCAACATGAATAACCTGAATTAAGATATGAGATCTCATAGGTTTTAAATAGCCTATTGTGTTTGATAATCCAGCATGTCACCAAAGAAAACAATGGCATATGTTTAGGTTTTTCTTTACATCCTATTTGTAAACCGTGCCATATAGCTCAGGGCATTCACTTTAACCTCCCAATTTTCTTTAAAAAATACCTAAGTATACTGTGCAGAATGGCATATTGTTAACAGGGTTAATTTTGCATGATGTATGTAGAAACAATTGTAACTCCTACTAGTAGTTAATACTAGGATTTTATGTTGCGCGCACTGAAGGTCTTCCGCGCACAATTTTAAGCATAACAAAGGAAGAAAAATAAAGTCATTGTTTTTAAAACAATAGCGAGGCGCGCATCTTCCATGCGCACTTTGCAAACTTTGCAGAACTTTGCCGTCTGGGGCCTATTTTTTAATGTGAATTAACTATTTTAACAGCACTGGGTGCTGCTAAATCCAATCACTAAACATGCAATAGATATGTCTTTATCATTTCGATTTGTGGGTCTCTACTTTCTTTTGTGTCTATCGCTTGTTGACTTGACTTGTTGTTTTGTTGGCCTTAAAATTTTTGGGGCAGATCCCCCCTAAGCTACACAAAAATTAGTAAATAATTATTTTTAAGTGTAATGAAAGGAAGCTTGTTTCTCATGCATTGATCATAATTAGATACTTACTTGGAGTTATATGACGCGTCAGTTGTTGTTTGGTTTTGTCATACTTCAACGTCGCAGCTTTCACCTGTTCCGTCCGCCATTACAAAAAAAAAAACACACAAACAAAATCTCAAATCTAAATGTAAAGCGAGGCTAGAGACAACGAGGCTAAAACTAATTCAGTTGGATGAAGGAATGGCGGCAAATTTCAAGCACAACAACGGCACCTGAGGTAGACAAAATTGCAGGTACTCAGTGAATTTACAGAGTTCAATGTTTTACCTTGATTTGAGTCAAGATCGAAAGTCATAAATTTTTTGATAAGCAGCTTCAACCTGATATTTTAAGCTCTCTAGCATAGCTGCTAGTGTTTTGTAGAGAATTAATTTTTTTAGGCCATCATCAACAAACACTTTATTATAATTATATGATATGATATGCTGTCTGGTTTAACTCCTGCGTTTACTACATTATGTCGGACTCTGAATGTCATGCATGTATCCAGCATCTATGCTCCAGTATCTCCAAGATAGATGCTAGAATTTTTCTAGATATTAACCAGCCAGAAAGAATAGTTTAGTCACAGACTTGATATGATTAACTGCAATTACTGCTTGGTGAAGGTGACTGAAGGTGAAGTTGTGTTTTTTAGCGCCAAGGGCTGGGATCGCAGAAATAGCTAAGCGCTAATTGAGTCATGACGCTCAAGAGGTGCTGGTGGGGTTTGAACCCCAACCACCTGACGTTTTTGCCGCAAAGTCAGTGGATGACAACACAGCGGAACAACACCTTCAAAGGTGAAGGTGAAGTTGCTATTTTTAGCACCAAGCACTGGAATTGCAGAAGTAGAGAAGACCTAATCAAGTCTGTAAC
Source organism: Aurelia aurita (assembly GCA_004194415.1). Classification (NCBI taxonomy): domain Eukaryota; kingdom Metazoa; phylum Cnidaria; class Scyphozoa; order Semaeostomeae; family Ulmaridae; genus Aurelia; species Aurelia aurita. The sequence goes on from REGM01000179.1 coordinate 296,471, forward strand.
CCCTTGTCATGACGATCAAGTGGTGGGGCTCATACTTATCTCGAACCCTGTCCGCCTGACTGTTCTAGCTGCAAAGTCAGAGGATTACACCAAACTGCGCCACAACACCTTCAGCTATTCCTGTTATTAAAGTGCTTTGCACTAAGAACAGCAACGTCACCCTCAGTTAGTCAATTTGTCTGATATCATGCTTTTTATGCACAGTAGTAAATTCCTGCAGTAAATTTTTATAGGAATTAACACAATTTTACTAACATTTGGCCTTGGTTATGCCTATGGTAAAATAATGCAGTCATCTCCATCTATTCTAGCAGCAACACAAAACAAAAAGTTAACCAAATCATGGAAGTCCCAATGATTCATTGTTGCAACTCTGTAAGTTTACGTTTTTAAACGTCCCAATGCTCCGCTCCAATGGAGAAATTAAAGCATTGGGTGGCGCCAGCCCATAAAGAAATGGGGTGGACTATGTACTAATCGAGTAAAATAGGATGGATGGAAGTTTATACCAAGTCATTTTTATGCACTTTTGCTAAAGAAGGAATGCTAACCAGAGAATGAGACTGACCTCCTTGTGTGGCTAATGCATATACAGGATTTTTTTTATATGCGTATGTAAACTCTCTTAGTTCCCTTAGAAATAAATCTTTAAATTTCAACGTTTAATTTTCAAAGCATCTATGCATTGTTACTGTATGTTTGCAAAGCCAAATTTGGAATATTTTCGGTTCATACTATTCAAATTTTTTAGCACATCTACTGTCTGCAAATCATAATGCCAATTTATAATCTATTTATTGATACATATATAAAGTACAATATCAATATTTCAAACAAAGGATACCCTTTGCAGACCAAAATTAAGAAGAACTGAGTGTACATACAGACAATTCCAGTTCTCTTGCAACTGAGATGAGAAGAAAAGGAGAATATTTTTAACCATTTGATACAGGTCTGAAAGGGAAAATCATTTTTAGAACTCCAAGAATTGACTCCAAACTTGCCAGATCACAAGGCCAGATCACAAGGTCATGTTCGAGGGGCAAATCACTCTAAAAAAGCTCGTACAGTTTCCTAAAAATTCTTCAAAATCCCAAAATCTCGAAAATCTTGAAAATCTCAAAATTCTTCACAATATCTTAGAAATCCCAAAGAAAATCCTAAAATCTTCCTAAATCTAAAAAAAATCTCAGAAATCTGCCCCAACAAATCATAACAAATTTCAAAAAGTCTTTCTACAATTCTTTGAAAATCTCAAAAGTTGTTTAAATCCTCAAAAATCTTGAAAATCTTGCAAAAATCTTGCAAAAATCTCGAAAATCTTTTAAAATCTCAACAATTTTCAAAATCTCAAAATTAGAAATCTTAAAAAATCTTTGAAAATCTTGTACTCTATTTTTGGAGTGATTTGCCTCTCGGTCATGTTCTCTTTGTAAATCTCGATCTAATTCAGTGCACTCTGAGGTGTGAAATCTATGCTTGAGTTCTGAAAATCATTTTGCCACCATGTAGATCTGAATATTTGGTTTTTTACATATATTTGAATGTTTTTTTTGAAGTATTTTTTCTCAAGTCCCACTCGTTGTTATTTAAAAAGCTCATATTTTGCTTGTCAAGCTGTCTTTCCTGATCCTGCTATTCCTAGAGTACAGTACGATAACTCTTGCCCGGTCCTTTTTTCTTAGTTAACAGCTGAGAATGAAAATTTGTCAAAGAAGTATCATAAATTGACAAAGAAATACAAATTACTTGAAAAGCAGTTTCAAGAACTAAAAGAACAGGTTATGCGTGACAGAATGGCAAAAGACATCTGGAGATCTTTAGAGCAGTATGTTTATCTTAACTCTCTGTCATAGTATTAGACCCATTGCTTTCTTCAATTTAACGACTAGCAAAACAGGTTTTGCTTCACGCCAGAACTTACTGTATGTGATGCTACGTGCAGTAACTTGAGCTGTTACATGAAATTCAGCAGGGCTAAAAAATGAAGTAGCGTTGTAGCAGCGCTACCAGGAAGGTAGCTGAAGTGGTCAAATTGCCCAAGAAGAAAAACGGATAAATTAAAAAGGAAGGGAAAAGAAAAGAGAGGGAAAAGGAAGGGAAGGGGAAAAGAAGGAGCTGCATTTGTGTTGTTGTGAAAAAAATTCGAAGGAAAGTTTATGTGGTGCTTGGGTTGCTACCAGGAAGGAAACTTTTTATTGAGGCCTAAAATTCAGTGGAGTGGAAACTGATACTCATATTTATAAATTTTATATGGCTATAATTGTTGAATGGACCATTTACCAATAGGCTGTGGTACAAGGAGCAATGCCTGCTAAATTGCTAAAAACTGTGAACTCATTTCTTTCACCTTTTCACGTTACAGCAGTGCTGAGAGCTATTGTAATCATACAATGGAGAATTAAATCTTTTATATTTGAAATGTAGTTCTCTTAATATACCAAGTGAAATAATTCATATTCAGTTCTTGGCCTTTCTGTTTTTTCGTCATGCGTTGTTGTAATAGTTATTCGGCAGAGAATTTCAGCAAATTTTATTGATCTTCCAAGATATATTGTTTCAAATGGCAATTGATAATTTCTGTAATAAAAATACTGGAAACGCTATATAAAATGTACAATCACATTAATTTATTTTGATAATGGATAATTTATTATAAAAGCTGTTAATCGTTATTGCAATTTATATTTAGCCACACGCTGGACTGCTATTAGGTTGTATTGTTTTAAACTATTTTTTCAACAATGCGTATTTGGCATTTGCCGTTTGGGAGAAAAGCTGTCAGAATTCGTTTAATTTACAATTGTCTTAGTCACTGTACAATTTAATGTTTACCGTTTTTGACTCACGGAGTACAAAGTACGAAGTAAGTCTATAGGATATAGGGCAAATCTGTCTCCTGTCTTCTGTATCCAATGGTCATTGCCTGCCAGTGTTTCATGGCTCGAGGGTCGTATTGGGAAGTCAGTCATGATGGAGTCTATATGGAGATCATGTTTTTACATGACATTTAGCCGCTGAGGCTGGCTGGCTATTGTTGGTTGCAACTGAGCAACAAATATATGAATTGAATTGAATAATTAGACATTTTCAAATTTCAATAGAGAAGAATGTGGCTCTAAATATCTGTCTGAGTACATCGGCACTCAACAAAGGAGCTTTGACATCATATCTGAAAATTCTATAATTGAATATTCGCTTTATTATATCTTTATTCGGCATACCAGAAAAACCGGACCCTGAGACCCCTATGACCCCTTAGACCATTAAGTACTGAATTTTAAAAGGACCCTTAACTATGGACTGGTCATCCCCTCTAAAAAGCATAAAAAGGCAGTGTTCTCAAAATATATTATCTGCTAACATTGTTCAAATACTGTTTACTCCAGTGCGGGGGTGAATACTTTTGAATTGACATGCCATAAATGAGGAAGTGCCCTTGTGTTGCCAAACAGGGTTGCAATGCACGTATTTTTCATAAGAAATTAAGAATTTGAGCCATTACTGACAGTTTCTTTAAATTATCAGATTACTCAGAGTTTCTTACCAGTTTCTTAAAGGTTCCATAACAAGCTTCATGTTTACTTCCTGTGAATATTTCAAAACGCAGTTTTTGAAGCCTTCCCGATGTTTAGACATTATTCAAGTACCTTTAGAGTAATATGAAAAGAAATAAAGTAAAAATTTGCTACGTATTTGCTTTTTTAAAATAAATAGTTTCTTAAGTTACGTTTTCCAGTACTGATGTTTCTAAATTTTTTGACGATCTGAGAGTTGAGGTTTTTATGGACGGTTTCTTATTAAAAAATTTGTGTATTTTCTATTTTTAAGCTAATTCTATCACAATTTTCACAACTGGTCGCCACTTGTTAGCCAGGCAGCAGCTCCACTCTCCTTTTCTTCCAGATTTCTCCCATAAGAAAATTTCATTTGCCATTTCATATTTTCAGAAATATGCACCACTAACACAAGATTGTGAATCCAAAATGGATTATTGAAAAATTATGCGAATTATCTATTTATTGGACTATTATCAGGCTTTTCATATAATATCATTAGTCCCAGTCTCCCAAAAATCTTTTTCTCTAACATGTTTGGAGACTGGGACTGAGAGTAGTTACTACGCAGAAAGGCAGAGGAGCTTTGTATTCTTTGCGAAGAAATCTGCAAGGCAGTTCAAATCCAATTTTGTTCAAATCCAATTTTGGCTCACGATCTTCTCTTTCTAATTATTTTCTAAAACTAAAAAATTTGCTCTCTCGTCAAGATGGATATTTGTAATGTGAATATTTAATTAAATCCGTGAGTCGCCAAAAGGCTTCCTTTCATTTTGGTACGGAAGAAGTACATATTGTGACGATTAGATCTTTATTGGTATGTAGCCTCGTGTTGATGTTTATTGTTAAGTGAATGCAATGCACAGTGAAAAGAGAAAGACTTCGGAAGCAGTGGGAACAGAATACGGAAGACTTGCAACTTGAAAACCATCATGTAGTTTAGGCAAGAGGCATCGCACATGTAAATAGCCGTTTTGTACATAATTATGCTTATTTATTGCTGTTGTTTATGTTTACTATCTGTTTACTCCAACGGACCCCGAAGAACGTGTCACGTGCTTAGACGAGGAAAAGAAGTCGTGACAATATTTGGTAATAACTATAGTTTCTGACGTGTCTTTTTGATGATTGTAAGTTTACTTTTCTTTTGTATAGAAGAGATACAGTTCGCGAGGATGCTCCTCAACACCAAAGAAAAGATGTGAAAGGTCCAAAGCAGCCACGCGTACGAAGAGGAAGTCAGCCAACCATCAATCCATCAGCTGTCAAGAGAGCTAAAGTAGAAGATAAAGAAGAGAAAACAAACAAGTAAGGACTATTCGTTATTCAATCCCTTGGACAAGTCGGTGGTTTTGTGCTTACAACCGCTAACTACTAAGTACAATTTTTTAAATAAGGTGAATGCAAACGGGAACGGAGCAGGGTATTTCAGGTATTTCGGATGAATAGAGAACCAGATTGGTACTCTTTCATACTGGGAGAGTAAAGAGTACGGTTTCGCTGTTTTTCGATCTCTGCAATCATGAATTATCCACCGACTTTAATGAACCATCAATCATTGTTTATTAGAACGGGTAGCGTAAAGTAATAATTTTGTTTATTTAAATCGGTGATACCGTTCTGAAATTATTGGTAAGTTGCCTTGGAAACCTTTTAACATAGATATCCACGTGATTTGGGTTTTGAAAGGAATTTCAAGTTACTTTATTGTATCCCTGTTTAGTAAACAGTGTCATAAAGTCCATCAGTTGTAAGTTGTTCGTCGTTTCTTTGAAGTCAACCTTCCTTTTCGACGCTCGCCTACCTCTCCGCTAAAGTTTTGGAATTATTTGAACAACTTCCAAGCTTTTAGAATTGATTTATTTCGATAAATAAGCGAGCTGCTCCCAAAATCCCAGTACGACGCTATGTTTTGTAATGGCTTCATTTACCACAAGACTGATTTTTGAGTGCGAATTGATAAAGTCACATGACATGTCGTCTGTATGAATTGTTATATTCATTATTGACTAAACCTGTTCATGATTTTAGGATTCTCTCGATGCACAATGAGCTAATAAAGAAATATGAAAGGGAAATGAAACTGAATACAACGCGAGTTGAGAAAATAACCAAGTTAGCTGTGAGTATTTTTTAAGCATTCCCATTTTAAGTAGTCGTTCATTTTAGCTATCTTATTTCCTTTATCCTTTCAGTTAATTACAAATATACCAGACTTCTCAGGAAAAGTCCTTTTTTTTGGAAACTTATTCCAGGGACTATTTTTTTTCCAAACGAAGTTTTTCCAACAAATTGTCATATTTTTTGGTATGCGAAATATTTGACATGAATGGGAATCTTAGTCATCAAAGAAGCCTCAGGGCAGAGCTGAAAGCTACCAAAAAGAATGAACAAAACCGAGTTTAAGACTCATTGCTGACTTTGGTCCTTAATCTTGGCCAGAAACGACTTTCATATCATACGAAAGTCTACCTTGGGGCCGCAAATGATCATGGTTAGCTATGGGTCTTTAAAGCAAGTGTAGCGAGTGTAGAACGCAAAATTTCTCGTATAGCACCTTCAAAATGTATTAATAATTTGAGATAAAAAACACTCTCTGAAGTGAATACAAGTATTTTGTCAATTCGGTACATACTAGAAGAAGATATTTTAGTAGTTTGCTGGCTTTTTGAAAAGCTGAAATTTTTACAACTCGCCCACTATTTCAGCAAAAAAGATCTTGTTGTGCGATCTTATAGAAAGGAGGGAATGGATTAAGTAGGTGCTAAGACCATTACTTGAGTGTGTAATCATAGTAGAAAAATATGTTTTCATACACTAGATCGCATCCCTAATATTCCACCAATTAGTCTCAAAGGAATATTTGTGTGCTTAGCAAATTTTAGGAATCCAATAGAAACAGAACAAAATGCACGAAGAACTGGAGAAAAAGGTGTCAGAGGTTTCACACATTCACCGGCATAAAAAACTTCCACATTTAAAGTATTGGTGTGGTAAAAACTTTAAAACTGCGTTGTGTAACGGAACTATATGCTGAAATATTTATGGAATGGTTTGTTGCTCAACGCGATTTTAGACTTCAATTTCTCTTTAATCACAATTTCTCTTTTGTTTTCGTAGCTCGAAAAGACGGAATTGCAGCAAGATTTAAATGAAAAGAATCGTCAAATTGTTGAACTTCAAAAACAAATAGAAGCAAAAGAAAGATTACAGAAAAGTCAAGAGATACGGCAAAGGTTAACGCCAAGATCATCAGGTATGTCTTAATATGTTATGTCTCTCTACCAAGCAGTGATTTGCACGCCAGTACAAAGTGATTAGCGTTTGCAAACAAAAGGATTTCTACGGGGCATTAGTCAAGCAAAGAATTTGAATAAAGCAGATCGCTAAAGATGCCCTGACAGGCAGGGATGGCTCAATGGTAGCGCACTTGACTTTCAATATGAAGGTTGGTGGTTTGACTCCTGCCCTGGCAAACCTGCTACCTAGAACGAGGAGAGTCGCACACTAACTGCAATTCCAGGCTAAAGGAATCACAAGGAGCGATCACATCGAGAGTGAGGACCAGGAAACTTCTTAAATAAGCTCAGCTTCTCAGTGTTCCTAGAAACTACCTTCGGATGCTAGGTGGAAACAAGCACACCTGGCACTTAGTTAGCTAAGTCATTTGTGCTGCTTTGGGGATAATGAGAGAAATTTGAGTACAGATCGAAATGAGGATAAGTCTAAACATCTGCTACAGCTATTTATTTATCTAATTCAGAAGATGTGCATTCAGTATTCGAATTACACGCAAAAATATACGAAGTAGTCATTGCCTACTGCTTCATTTATATTGGCAGCATGACTAATCGGCCGCAGAAATCCTTTTATTTGCACCAGCTATTCATTTTATACTGCCGTTGTAATGTCATTGCTGTAGCTGTCTCTCCAAGTGTTAATTCATTCATATGTTGTTGCGCGGCGGCTTTGGAATGCAATTTACATGGAGATGGCGATGGCAATACGAAGCAATGAGCGCAAATTTTCACTAACAGTTGTTCATATCCTGACTGAAAAGGTAAGTGAAGCTATCTCATAATAATAAAGTGAATTGAATTTGTTAAGACAAGCAGGGTAGCTGGAAGGAAGCAGCGATCTAAATATGCCCCATAGACTATCAATACTACCAGAGATAATAGTTTCATTATTTTGCAATACTTAGTTGAAATTTTGTGAAACAAACAGTAACTTAATTCCATTCATTCATTCATTCATTCATTCATTCATTCATTCATTCATTCATTCATTCATTCATTCATTCATTCATTCATTCATTCATTCATTCATTCATTCATTCATTCATTCATTCATTCATTCATCCATCCATCCATCCATCCATAATGCCAGCATACATGTTGCCAACAAATATTGCTCCGTGTGTAATGGCCTTTAGACAAAAGCGTCGTGACACTTTGCTTTCAGGAGGAAATTCTGAGTTTTGAACCACCTACGCCAAACGCAATTTGGAAAGAAAGAAACTTGTCAAGTATGAGATTTAAAGTGCATTTTCTGCATTTCAATGAACAATATTACTGAGGCTTTAACTTAATTTACCAAGAACATTCGGCCCATCGCCACATAGTCCCAAATTTTACGAATCGGTCTGGAGGGTGTGGTGATCTGGGTTGATGGTGCATTTATCCTGACCCCCCCTAGCTCTTACTTTTGCAATGTAACGGCCACAGGGTAGTCATAGTCTTATGCCCCCCCTTGGTATCGTCCTTGTAGTGTTTGTATAGCAGATGTTAGGTAGCTTAATTAGCAATATGGTTTTGTAAATTTTTATTTGAATATACCCGGTGGGTCAGAAAGAACGTGGGGGTGTTTGCCAATTTTTATTGATGCAGTTTAATTTGCAAATTCATTTCTTTAAAGTTTTTTGCATAGAAGAAAGGCTACCTTAGATATGAAAATTTGTTTGGTTGAAATCGGTCTTTCTTTTCCAGAATTACGAGCGATTTTAGTAAAATGATGTTTCGCAAGATTGCTAAAATAGGCCTTCAATTTGATTCATATTTATACATGCGTGACCTTCTAAACCATGACAAACATACTGTTTCTCTACCAAAAAATTGAAACAACGCATCCATAGTGTTAGGGCACTAAAGGAAAAGCTAATGTTAGGTATGTTGTATCCCTTGGGGACTAGTCATTAAATTTTTCATTACTAGCAAGCTGAAAGTTCTTTTACTAGCGATACTTTTCACCACAATGGTTATATCACAAAATTGCAAATAAATAAGGAAAGAAATGACCGATTTTAACAAACTAAATTTCTACAACTAATTCAATCTTTCTTCTGCAATATAAAACTTCAAAAAACCCGATTTGACTTGTTTTTCACCAAAATATGGCTTGCTAAACGCCCCACTTTTTTCTGACTGACCCGGTATATGAATATATTTTGGGGACATAGGGAGCCCTTATGTAGGCCGCAAAGGCAATAGCTTGCTGACTGGATAGTTATCGTATAGTAAAAAATGCATGTTTCTCAAAGACTTTTGTCTGATATTGTTTGCTATTACTGATTGTCTTTTTACCACGACTCTCCTGTGACTTATTCTAGTCTAGATTCATCCCTTCCTTAAAATCCAAAACCAATATTTGCCAACTTTTTCATGCTCAAGAGTCTGTAAAGGATTATCTCTCACAGTTGACCCGAATAAAGATGTTGATTTATCTATCGATTTCTTGGCCAATATATGATTTTTGCTAGAAAGATTGTATGCTTTATGTTACTGTTTGATCAAGTTATATTAGTTTAAAGTTCCGTTGGTGATCTCTCACAGTTCGCTCGAGTAAAATGGTGATTTATCTATCGATCTCTTAGTTAATATATGCTTTTTCTTGAAAATTTTGCCGCCTTTTGTTACACATACCGGGTGATTCAATAAAAACAATCCCCGTTTGCAAGGTCACTGCTCCCTGGATATCAAGGCAATAATATTGGCGAATATATTATTTAATTGTGGACATGTTCAAGTCAATTTTAGAATTTACCTGATTGGAATAGACCACTCCGTTGTGAAATTATGAGGGATTTTCTCTAGAAAGCCCCTTCGGGAAACCTTCAAAACAAGCCTAAAATCACAACCAAATTCCCCCATTATTTCTGCCTTACAGCAACGACTTCAACACATTTTAACAAGTGATATCCTCTTGGGAGGATGAAATCATCCGGAATAATGCTGTTATGCTCCCAGAGATGACATTTTCATCCTCCCAAAGGGATAGCAGCTAAAGCATGTAAAAGCCATTGCTGATTGCAAAAATTTTCCCGATTTGTGCTGTTATTGGAGTAAAAGTTGCTAAAACTTCAAACAGGAATCTATTATACAATGCCCAACTTAGCCTGCGTGCAGACTTTTTGGTTACTGGGGAGGAGGGGAAAGAAAGGAACTACAAAGTCTGCGCAACGCCGTGAATTGTCTTGTTTTCAAATTTTCAATGTGATTGCGCAAGCGAGATGCCCTTTGTTTTCTTTTGTTAGGATAGCCAATCAGTATCGAGTCCTCAAATCCCAGGACCCAATAGATTTAACGAAAGACAGTCTGTATTGTCTTTTTTACAAAGCGAGAAAAAGTTCATTGTCATCAAAGTACTCCGTAGTGGAACAAAATGGCGGATCGCGAAGGGAAGCAGCCCGGAAGCNGTATTTTTCGCTATTGCTGCTTATTTGTTGCAAGTTTGTGCTTATTTTCCCCACCCTCCCAGTCCCTCCTAATTTGGCCTTGTCTTTTTACGCTCTGCCTTGGCTTTTTTCATTCTGCCTATTTCCATTCTCATTTCCACAGAATTCTCTGTGGGACAGGTGCGTTGGTCCGAAAATTATTTTCCTGTCCAATCACCGACCTTAAAGTGTGATATTCTTCAGGCAGTTCGGGCTGGCGTAACAATGCCCACTTCCTGAAAGGGGGGTTACCCTGGGGGTAGTTTAAGGGGAGAGTATTAATGTTTGTTCAAACTATGTTGTCTGCAGCTAATACATTAAGTACACAAATTTTCGGCGTGACAAACTTTCGGACAAAAAATTGTCCGAACATTTATTTGTACGAAATATGGAGTTGTCCGAAAATTTGTCACGCCGAAAATTTTTTGTGTACATATGCGCATGCGCAGTGTAAATTGACTGACAGCAATAGGAACAAAAGCAAGAAATTTGAAACCGAATCTCAATCATGACACGAAAGATTATCATGAACATGCACATTTTTTTAAAAATTTATGTTTCCAAGCAACTATTTGTCTAAACAAATAGCATCAATGTCTTCTTCATCGTTGTAACTTTCCCAAGTCGTCTTGTAAGAAAGAAAGAGAACATGGGCAAGTCCACTTTCTTGCAAGACGACTTGGGCAAGTCCACTTCATTGTCTATCAAAAAGCCACTGTCACTTCTTTGTACGATTACGTATGCTCAATTCTGTTGATACGATTTGATGATGTTACCGAACTTGAAATTGAGCCAGGAGACCCATTTGCGGATTTAAACTTATAAAAATATATAAGCACCTATAAAAAAAGTGACGAATACGAATATTAACAAGAAATTAATGACTTTTTCATTGCTCTTCTATTCCAGAAAGTTTTATGCGAGAAAGGACTTCCGTTCGAGACATGATAGGGCTCTATCCCAAAGTTTATAAACGTGTTTAGTTTCAATAAATCTAAAACCTGACGTGGTTTTGCTCGAATGATTCAAAAGACTGGTCGAAGTTTTGTCAGAAAATTAATTTGTCCGAAATGCCAAAAATGTGTCCGAAAATATTTTTGCCGAAGTCTATTGTCCGAAATTTTATCCTCCGAAAATTTTTGCACTTAATGTATGCTGTTTTGATGGTTCACACAGTGCAAAGGATCATGGGGAGCACTCTTTAAATGAATTACTGTTGTAAAGATTTTTCGATTGATCTTCTTTTCTTTATACAAAGGTTAAAATTGACCGGTGCAGTACAGGCGCGACATTTGCCCCGCTAGGTCAGCGTTGCATATCCCAAACAGTTGATGTTTTCATTTCTTCTAGCAGTGTTTGTTTTGAGGTAAAAACGATTTCCAAAGTAAACAAAGCTATTTACCAGTTGGTGTTTGAAGGAAATTCCTTACATCGGGCCTTTAGAAGAGATCATGTTGAGCAAGTCCACACAAAAAACCTGCAAAAATTGATGCTTCAAATCTTTAAGTCCCTTTCACAAGAAAATCCATCATTCATGTGGACATTCTTCAAAACAAAGGACGTGAAATATGAGCTACGAACTAAGAATCTCTTGCAATTACCAAAAAGAAATGCAAGCACATTCGGAAATAATTCATTTGTATTCAAAGGAGCACTACTTTAGAACACTTTACCTGATACTATAAAAAATGCAAACTCAGCAGCAATATTTAAAAGGATGACTAAAGAATGGAATGGGCAAAATTGCACATACAAGATCTGCAGTTAAAAATAAAATAGTTGATAATGAGGATCAGAAATGAACTTTTTTGTAATTTTTTCTTTGTATATAAATAGTTGGTTTGAATTAGTTTTATTACTATATATTGTACCAACTGTAAATAATTTGATAATGATAATAATAATAAGGCACATTAACCCTTCGGTGTAAGGAAAATCTGTCTATCTAAGGAAAAACCGTCGATCAAAGGGAAAACCGTCGATCAAGGGGAAATCGAAACACACGGCCCATGCTGTTTGTAGTTTTGTTAATTTACCGTTACAGTCAAATTTCGCTGATACCTATGCAAAGTTATCTCAAAAGATTATCCGACGGTGTTAAACATTGCTCGAAAAGTTCTTCTCTTTCCACAAAAGATTTCTGCAATATTAGTGCGATTTTAGCTGCCTGTCAACCCTATTACTACCGGTGGGGGGGGGATGGGGCACAAAGTGCCCGCAGCAGATATGATCTGATGCAGTGTCGCCACTTCGAACGATAAAGAGCCGAGGTTTTGTGACTTTTCCTAAAATTTAATAGGCTAATTAAAAATTGAATTTTGTTTTTCAAAATGGTAGGCACTGATCACGTGACCAATGTCTTTTCGACACGTGGTCGGGTTGTAAATAAAAAAATTGAGTCTAGTTTTTGCCAAGATGATCAGAGATCATCACGAATACCACCATTCGATAGCTCTCAAAGAGAGCTTTCAGATGATGTATAATTTTATTCATTTTGGATGACTTAAGCAATTTTAAAATTAATGACATCATCTAAGCTTATGACGTCATATAATTAATTAACAAATGTAATAAATAAAATTGTATTGTCAAATTTGGTTCTCTGGACCGTTTTAAATGATTTTAAGGCATTTCAGAGTACAGTAAAAACCCGCATATAAGAACCTTCATTTATTAAGAACCTGCAGGCTGAAATTTGGGATTTCTAACCCTTTATATAAGAACCTTTTCTGTTTAGGTTTTATTAAAAGATTTTGTTTACACACAGAATAAAGAAAAAACAAAATCGGTCATGAACATATATACCTTGTGTTAAGAACCTACACCCTGATTTTGCAATACCCCCGCATAAATAAGAACCAAAACAGGCTGATTTTAAAAACATAGGTTCTTATGTGCGGGTTTTTACTGTATTTGCATCAGTAATTAGGGCTTTTAATGAAAGAATGAAAAACTGGTGTAACTAAATAATAAATAAATGAAATAAATAATGAGTTTAAATAGATATTATATTGCTGATTTTGGCTTCTTGTTGATTTGTGATACATTCTAGAGCCATTATGGAAGAATTTATTGAATAAAACCTTAAATATTGCTATTTTTGCCAATAGTTCGAAAAAATCGAATTTTTTCCGCCATTATGACGTCATAATGACGTCATGGATGTAATGAAGAATAAAACAGTGCTCTTTTGTGTAGATTTTGTTACTGTGCACCGTTGTACCAAGTCTCGCCCCCTGGTACTACAAGGGTCCAAAAAGCCTGGTATTTATAGGGTTAAGACATATTGATTCGCGATTTCAACGACTTTCAGCTTTGTTGACTGTCAATACTTGACACAAACGCGTAAAGTTTCATTAATTTTTCCTCCATTCTACAAAGATTAGACATGGCCAACGTAACCCTTGCAAAAATATTGTCATTAGTGGTTTGTTTTGCTTCACTGGCTTGATTCTTCAAGAAAGCCTCTCCAGGTGTTCAATAATTAATATGACTGAACAATGTAGAAAGGCGATTCCTACATCACACTTCGCAAATACAAGGTCAAATCCTCTATAATTGCGTCGGTGAAACTCTCATAGACAAACTCACAGTAGAGCCGCGATAGATATCATTCGGAAATTTTCTATTCTTCTCTGGTAAGTTATGTTTCTGGAACTTTCAGTATTGATTAGAAAATTTCATACTCTAGTTAGTTTATGATGATAATTTAAGAACTGTTAAATTTCTCAATGTGAAAATCTCATGGACAAACTGATAGTAGAGTCGCGATAGACACCATTCGGTAAATTTTCTATTCTTCTCTGGTAAGTTATGTTTCTTGAACTTTTAGTATTGATTAGAAAAACTTCATTCTCTAGTTAGTTAATTATGATAATTTAAGAACTGTCAAATTTCTCAACGAGAAAATCTCAGAAAAAATCGCAGTAGAGTCGCGATAGATATTCGGTAAACTTTATTTTCTACTCTTGTAAGTAACATTTCTTTAGTTTTTACATAGTTAATAGAGGGAGGACTTTCCTCTATTAACTATGGTTTTTAGGATTGGTTAGATAAATTTCTTACTCTTGTTAGTTTATGATGATAATTTAAGAACTGTTAAGAATCTCATGGACAAACTTTTTTTTTTTTTTTATACACAATAAAATCAAACCTACACTTAACAGATAAACTAAACATAGATACACTGTGCTATTCATAGCGGGAATGGACACATGGTCATCGAGCTCCTACTATAAATAGCACTTACAATAAATATTTAATACATTATATAGTTTATCAACAAAACAATACTATAAAGCACTACATTACGAAGGACAGAACAAAGCATTACTAAAAAAACACTACATAACGAGGGACGGACAAGGAACGAGCGCTACGATATTAATCAAACTTTAAGATAACTCCGCTCTCCGCCCAGACGAGCAGGGGAAGCCCGCCCCCAGAGACCACCTCCGAAAACAGACCCCCGCGCCCACCGGAGCGGGAAGCAGAGCTACCCTAACTAAATCTCTTTGTTGCTTTGATATATGTCGTCGTCGCTTCTAAGATGATACGATTTGCAACAACCGTTAAGTTGGTGCTTCCAAATAGCAACAGTTGGCATAAGGATTTTGAATCTAATGATGTAATATCGATCCCGGGAATGTCGGAAAGTTGACCAAGGAGATCTCTGCGCATCGGTTCAAAAAGAGGGCAGTGCAGGAGAAAGTGTTCATTATCCTCTATCGCTTCGCCGCAGGCGCAAGAAGGGTTTAAACAGTCAAATCTATGCCTGAATTTGTGTTCATTAAGAGCACTAAACATCAAGCGAATTTTAGTCAAGTACCTAACACCTTCTATATCAGAAATGTTATAAGTGGAATTTTTCGCTGGTTTTATAATTTCAAGCAGTTTTCGCTTAAATTCAGAAATTGACATGGAATTTTTTATCTCGTCGTCAAGTAAATTCCACTCATGGAGTGTGTTATTGAAATAGGTGTTTGAAAAGCGAACAGTTCTTACAATATTTTGATCGTAAACCCGTGGATTTCTAAGGTTGTACATTATTTGACGCTCAGGGGGAATTTCAGAAAAAAGATATTCGGGTGATTGAGACCTTATCAATTTAAAGAAATGACACAAACGTCTATACCATCGCCTATGGTAAAGGGTTTCCCAGCCTAGTTCATCGTAGAGCCTTTTCCTACTTGTACCTCTCCATGCTCCAGTTACAGCTAATGCAGCCGAATACTGAGTCTGTTCAAGTCTTTGGGTAAAATTCAAATGTATTTGAGGATCGTCTCTATGATAGATGATATCGCCGTAGTCCAAATGGGGCCTCACGTATAACTTATAAATCTGATCCAGTACAGCTCTAGAAACATATTTAGAAAGATATCTTATCATACCAATTCCTCGCCTTGCCTTGACAATAGCCTCTTTAGTATGACTCTGAAAATCTAACTTAGAATCGAGAATCATGCCAAGATGCTTGTGCTCTGCTTTTACCGTCACCTCATCGTTCCCTAGGAAAAGAGGAGGGTGAGTGGGCCTGAGTCTTTTTGAAGAGAAAATAACTTCTTCCGTTTTGTCCGCGTTGAATTTCATCTTCCATTGCCATGCCCAAAGTCGAACCCTTTCGAGATCCCTATTTAATTCAACAGCAGTTTCGTTTTCATCCTTCACAATAGAAAAAAGAGATGTATCATCGGCAAAGATTTTGACGTCGCAATGCAGGTTTTCCACAATGTCATTGATATATACAAGGAAAAATAAGGGACCCAAGACGGAACCTTGTGGCACTCCAGCAGATATTCGTGCCCATTGTGAGCTTTTGCCATTCAATACAACACGCTGTCTACGATTTACTAGAAAGTTACCAAGTAATGACAGAAGATGCCCAGAAATTCCGCTACACTCAAGTTTGTAAAGTAGTCCATCGTGCCAGACCCTATCAAAAGCCTTTGAAAGATCGAGGAAGACCGCCCGTGCTTCTTTGCTGGGAATTTCTTCAAAAGCAGTATAAATTTTATGAGTTATGGCTAACAACTGGTTTATTGTTGAGTCACCTGGGCGAAAACCTGATTGATGTGGAGTTAGGAGTCCATTATTACAAAGGTGCTCATATATGACATCAAAAATCAATTTTTCAAATATTTTTCCAAAAATTGGTAGAAGTGAAATTGGTCGATAATTATTTTTGCACTGCCGGCTACCCTTTTTATGGATAGGAATTATATTTGCTTTCTTCCAGACTGAGGGATAGATCCCTGTCTCTAGGCATTTTTCAAAGATCTGGCACAATGGCTCTACTACAGAATCATCACATATCTTTATCATAAAAATCGATATGTTATCGCACCCATGAGCTTTGTTAGCATCGAGAGAACGAATCAACTTTAGAACTTTTGCCCTGTCGATAACCAGATTTTGCAAAAGCACATTGCATCGAGGTCGGAAGTTCGGAAGAGTGCTCCCAGTCGATACCGCACAGCACTGTTCGACGAAATAATCATTTAACACATTAGCTTTCTCTTGTATGTTTGTTAGGAATAAACCATTTTCTAACAATGGAGGTATGTTAAACGTCTTCTTCTTATTCATTAATCTGTTAAGAGTTGACCAATACTCTTTCAAACCTTGATTTGGATCAGACAATTTCCTGCCTAATTTCGAAAAGTAGCTTTCCTTGGCATTGACAATAAGTTTTGAAGTAGCATTGCGAACATTTTTTACTCTTTCCCAATCCTCTTCCCTCCTACCATGTTGAACAAAATTTCTATAAGTTCTTTGCTTGCGTTTAATTGATTGTTTGAGATGTGGGGTTATCCATGGGGGGTCCTTGTCATTACATGTCACTACTTTGTTAGGGATATTTGAAGAGAGAATAGAGTACAGGTTGTTTGTGAATAGCTCCGTCATTTCCTCCGGTCCAAGCCCATCAAAACGAGAATGCCAGTCAATTTCATTGATCTTATTGTGGATTGATCGCGAATCTGCCTTGGAGTAGTCCCAAAGAGTTCTTTTATNAGTTAGGGTTAGTAGGGTATTTGTTAAAACATGTTCTCGAGAGATGTGACATAAAGCTGGTCCGCTAAAGTGCCCTATTAATAGTTAGTACCGGGTGTGCCAACAAATATCCAGGCGTACCTAGAGTATTGCGGAGTATTGGATGGATGTGAATGAATCGAATTTGTTTGATTGCCGAAAAACCAAAGTAGTTTGGGGATTGTTCTCGTGTTCTTGTGAGCATTGAAAATATAGGTAATTCTGACTTTACGAAAAATCCTTGGTTGCGAAATACCTGAAAAGGGGCCAAAAACGCTCGATCAAATCGTAAAGACGCAAGGTCATTCATCTCCCTCAAGACTTGAAATAAACAAATTTAGTTTGTGCAATTGTCACAAAGGAATTTCTAAATTATTTCTTGTATTGCTTAGTTTTTTGTTACATATTCCATAGTCTTGAGAATTTGTCGATAATGTAAGTGGGAGCCAGATAATTGATAGATTTATAGACCATGCTCAAAGTCTTAATTTGTATTATTTGACTAACAGTGTGCCAACAACATATCAACAGGCTGCTTCTACCTAATCATCGACAGTTGACGGAGTCGCATGAAGCGAGCTAATTAAGACAGTTACCTTTCGTATTACTAGAGATCACAGTTTCTAATGGCGGCTTTAAGAACTCAAAATTGTCTGTCTCCACTTTCTGACCTGCATAATAATTATTTGCTCGCTAGATTTATAGTTAATCCTGTTTCATTACTTTACATTGATTAAAGATTAAAGTGATGTTCTGGGTAGAACTATGATTGAAAATATCGTGAAGTATCTTTTTGTGTGAAAAATTTAATAAAAATGATCCTGGCTGTGTAGAAAGAAGCATAAAACCTTCAAGAGATCCTCAAAGGGATACGACATAGGTATAACAAGCAGCCGCTATAAATAAGCTAAAGACAACGCCTACACATACATTGTTTCTTTAGCTACACAATAAAACCTCTAGCCTCTAGTGTGCTAAATATTCTCGTTTTTTTGCATCCGAATCTCTTTACCATATTTCATAAGTAAATGAAGTATATATGTAGATGATGTTGACTACACGTAAACTGCTGCAAAAAAGAAAAGGGACTTGGTAATTACTTGGCGTATAGCAAAGTTTAAAAATGATCTCAATCAAAATGACGAGTTTTTTTACTTTCATGGATAGATTGCCGAAAAAGAATGCTCATCGTCCAGAAACATTTTTTCATCTTGCGTGATTTATCTAAACGTTTTCATAATACGTGTCAATTTTGGCGTTAAAATGGCCTCCTTTGAAAATATATTGAAATCTTTTAGATAAGAGAGATAAGAGAGAAAAACTGTTTACACCTATTTTTCCGTCTCTTGAGATGAATTTTAGGTAGGTTTTGTGAACATTACAGCTGTTTATCTTAGTTTAAAAAAACATAGAGCATAATAAGGTCTTCAAATGTTCATTCTTTTGAAGTTAGTCTTTGTTTTATTGGAGATACGAAGGAAGCCATATCTTCAACTTACATCAAGTCAGTTCTTCAAAATCTATTTCTTTGATTTTGTTGTTTAATTATTGAGCATTAGAAGATCTTAGTTTCAACTTTGATTAAGGTTTGAAAGTGCCTGGTTATAAGTGAGGTTTTCTTTGACGTTTGATTATTACATTTATTTATTTGTACACCTTGCAATCTCTTTCTCAAAGAAAAACGTTAAATTTTCTTCCTCAGTCTCGAAAGAATGCTGAACTGTTTCATACATGCTTGCAAGCGCTTCCCTAATCTTTCGCATTTGCTTATCAGTAATCGTCTGACTAGTTTTCCAAGTGTTTGTTGTCGAGAAGGTTATTTTAAAATGAGCTTGCTCCAAAGCTGTGAAGGCAAACGATTGCGCTTAATATATCTTTCGACTGCCAAGAATATTGGTAATGCCATATTTTTACTGAATTTCGATAGACCGATTGTTTCCCGGGTGATTAATAATTATTTGAAGAAGAGGATTTAGTTAACATCTGCGAATCAATGTGAGCACCTATAAGTGTTTGCTGTAAATAAATCAATGAATTGCCCTTCATGGTTTTTTCTCGAGTCCCTAATACGAAAGTGTCACTTTTAATGTATCTAGTAAATTTTGGTGAGAAATCCATATTGCGTTTAGCCATCCATTCTTCTCATTTGCCGGTGATGATTCAAATATAGTAATTTAATCGGCGAAATTAGTAAATTGTTCTCTATGGCTTCTCCTCAAGTCCATCTTATGAAAGTGTCACCTTGAATAGATCCAGTAAACTTTGGTGAGAAAGCCGCATTGCGATCAACTGTTGGTTCTTCTCATTTGCCGTTTGATGATTCAAATATGATCACTTGAATCAACAAAGTATGTCACTTTATTTGATATTTTTGGCAGATTGTTTGCACTTTGCCAATAAATTTTGTATTTTTATGATGCTCAGATGTGCTCACTCTATCAGAGATAATATCTTACCATAAGCTGAATTCTTAATTCGTTGTCAAAGAAAGCTGTGCGTCTGCCCAACTCAGGCTCGTGTGTCATGAATGTTCGCCTCATTTGGGTAGCGTTAAAAACGCTTCTTGTGTAAGTGCAGCTTTAGACTATTCATAAAACAAGGTTTTATCATTGCTATTTTCAGAAACATTAGTATATTTCTGTATTCAGTACTTGTACTACGAGATTAGACTTACTGTATTCATGGTAGTCTTGCGTTCCCGCCTGAACTGATCATCACCACACTGCGACAAATGATCTAAATGTTCGCTCAGGCGGTAAGCCGCAACATCTTTACTCGACTCTGGACCGAAAGATTTTTGTGTAACAGTTCAAGTTTTTTAACTTATTGGATAAAAGAGGCATTATTCCCAGTCTATTAATTAGTCTCTTCGTTTTCGAGTCTTGGACGCCAAAACTTCGAAGTGTTTTAACATTGATGTTTTCTACTCGATAACTTATGCATGTTATCGTTTCAACTTACAGTAAGAAGACTTCTTTGAGATATACAGTAAAAACCCGCACATATGAACCTATGTTTTTAAAATCAGCCTGTTTGGGTTCTTATTTATGAGGGGGTATTGCAAAACCAGGGTAATGTAATCCATATTTAAAGTTGGTATTTACAGTAGTAATAGATATACTAATTCAAACCAACTATTTACAAACAAAAAATATATATATATACTTTATACAAAAATCAGCGGCATATTTTGCAGGTGCATTTATCTCCAGCCCAGTGTTTGATCCTCTTTTTGAAAGCCGAAAGTGTTGGCTCATTTTTGACACTGTCATCGAGGGTGTTCCAAAGGAAACTCCCTCTAAAAGACAGTGATTCTTGTCCAAAGCCCTGTGTCTTAGTTTGTGGCAGTTTACATAGATTTTGTATCCTTAGATTATAAGTTACATGTTTCTTTTCATGAAATTCCCATACAAGCGATGGATTAAGATGATTCATTGACTTGTAGATTTCCGTCATTAATTTCTGTAAGTTTCTAACATGTATACTAAAGCTGTCACTTCGAGCGAGCAATGTTTCAATGGAACATTCGTAGTCTTTATAGAGGATCCGAAGAGCACGTTTGTGTGTACGATCAATCTCTTTGTTTGCACCTTTATTGCAGAATAGCCAGATCAAAGGGCAATAATTGAAGTTCGATAAAATAACCGCGTTGCAAATTGTTAATGCCTGCTCTCTAGAAATATACATATTTAGCCTAGAAAAGGCACTAATTTTCTTGTTGACTTTTGAACATAGCGTTTTCACGTGTTTGTTAAACTTTAATCTGTTGTCAATTTCAATCCCTAGCAATTTAACATGATCTGTTGCACATAATTTGTTCTCCTCGATGTTAAGTCGTAGTCCTCTCTGCCCCTTCAAACCAAGGAACATTAGCTGGAATTTTTTTGGGTTTGCAACCATTCCATTGTTTGTAAACCATTCGAACAATCTACTAAGATCATTTTCCAAATTGGTAACAATTTCATGTAGGTCTAGCCCACATGAGTATATGGTGTTATCATCTGCGAAATTACATATCTCAGAGTCTAGTCTCATGAGACATAGATCATTGATGAATATGTTAAAGAGCAAGGGACCTAGGACAGATCCTTGTGGGACCCCAAGTTTTATTCTTTTTGCGGTACTTCTATGCGAACCAATCTTTACCCTTTGATGGCGGCAATCCAGATAGCTATACATTAGGCAAAGGCTATTGAAATCAAATCCATACGCCTCCAGTTTTGCGATAAGGAGGTCATGAGGCAGACAGTCGTAGGCCTTGGATAAATCCATCAGAATCGTTCCTACTATGCCTGATGCATCAAGGCATTTCCTCCATTTTTCTATCAATCTCATCAAAGCATGTTGCGTGCTATACCCCTCCCTGAAACCACACAAGATTTGAAACCACAGGTTGCGTGCTATACCCCTCCCTGAAACCACAGGGTGTAGGTTCTTAACACGCGGCATAGGTTCATGACCGAGTTTGTTTTTTAGGATGAATTTCAAGAAAATTGTCATTGATATTTTTTCCTATGGCAACTGAAATTGGCCTAAAAAAGAAGGTATGGAAACAAAGGAGCCAACTAATATGCAAAGTGCAACTAATTTGATATCTAAAATCAATTGTATAGAAGCCTTTAAATTTTGACTCAAAGTTGATAATTTAACTTCTAAACTAAATGGCAAGAGTCTTCAGAAGTCAACAATGTCTCCACTTTATAATGAATAAAGGATGACTGTTTGTACGTGCGGCTATGTTTGTACGTATTAATCAATAGATGCACAATATAAATGTTGAATATAACTTGTAGACTAGAGCTTATAAGGCTAAACGTTTCGGGCTTAACCTCTCATCAGTAGACTACTACTGATGAATGCTACTAATGCAGAGTTTAAGCCTGAAACCTTTAGTATTATACGCTCTAGGCTTTACATCATATATAACACATCATATCTAATATATTGTGTGTATAGTTTATGATGAAGATCATCCGAAATTATTTTGTATTTGAATCAATGAGAAACGATTTTTCGAAAATTCGATTTTCCTAAACGCCTCAAACTTATTGATGCTTTCAAAACTTATAGCCAGCAGTCTGTAATAAAGATCATCCGAAAATATTTTGTAATTGAAGCGTCATTCTGTAGTCACTAGGTCGCTCTCTTGACAATTTTTATTCAAACATTTTGTCAACAAGTGATTATATTTGTCTATGAGATAAGAAGATGTTCGTTTTTGCCAGCGACTTTACAGGTACTACCAAGAAAAGTCAAGTTAATGATGTTTTTGTTATGAAATTATGAGTTAGGTTTGAGGTCATTTTACTTAAAGAGCTAATTAATAGAAGCTAGCCTATATTCCTATTATCAGATCATCAGATTTGCAGCAAAAAGGTAAGCTACTTATGTTGCATAAAATTTTAAAATGCTGCTTATGTTACCTAAATTTGAAAAATGGCCATGGTATAAGGTAGTCATAGTCTTTTGCTCCCCATGATATCGTCCTTGTAGTATTTTAATACAGATTTTAAGTAGTGTAATCTGTAATATGTATTTTAAAAGTTTTGATGGAATGCAAACGAAAAATGTTGATAAAAACTTGGTCATTGTTGGAAACAGACAGACTAGATGATTTTGTGTTCTACAAGAAAGAGCTAGTTGTGAGGTATTTTACTTAAAGAGCTAATTAACGCCCTACGCCTCTATTGCTTGACGGACTACGAATCAATGACCTTATCAATTTACATACTATCATACAACTACTAGGCAGAATTGTAAGCACAAAAGACTCGTTTTATGGCAGCTTATGGGATCGTATCGAAATTGAGAATGAAACTTGCAACGAAATAACAAACTGCGATGGGGTACTCTTTCCCCATTAAAAGAGGGTTCTCTTTCCCTCATACAGTTTGGGGTAATCTTTCCCCTTGTACCACCTGGGGTCATCTTTCCCCTCATACGACCTGGGGTATATTTCCCCTTAAAATATTGGGGTATATTTCCCCAATAAGACGTGGGGTATATTTCCCCTATAAGGATTCTAATAAACCAATGAAAGATAGACAGTCTCCTAGGGGGGACTTTTAGACTACCCGACAAGAAAGGGGTAGACTGTGGACGGGAAACATTACCTAATTTGTGCTTAATACTAAGGTAAACTGCCGCTGTTCAGCGGCCTAACGGCACGATACGATCCAACCTAGAATAAAGAAGGGAGGGTGGGAGGGATTTAAACTGGAAGTAACTCTCCATCACGAAACATGCTTTCGAACTGCGGTGTAGGAAGGGGACTGGGTACTAGGGAGTAACTGGGGGAAGTATAGAAACTCTGAATGAGTCTCGTGCATTAATACACATTTACGGGGCGTAAATGTCGTTCTTAATAGAATTCCGCCTAATATTCCTATTATCTATTCATATAATTCACTTAAAAAAGTAAGCTACTGACCTTGCATAAATTTCGAAAAACTACTCATATTACCTAAATTTGGACAACAACAAAAATCTCGACCATTGTTGGAAACAGAGAAGTTAATGATTGTGTGTTATAAAGTTGTGAGTTAGTTGTGAGGTCATTCTAGTTAAAGGTGCTCCATCGCCAAACTGTAAAGAAATCTTTAAACACCATTGTTTTAGGCACGTTCCCATTGTCTTCTGTGTTTGTTTGGTGGCTTCACCCAAGCCACCAGAAAGTGATCATTAAAAATCCACGTATATCCGAGCAATCGTAAAAGATATGAATGTTTGGTTTGTTCCTCTGTGAATTACAAGGATTTTTCCTCGAACTGATGCTTTTATATTGAAAAAAAAATAAAAATCTGTGTGATATTGCCTATCAAAAAACTGCAAAATCGTCGTTTCGACCGAAATTTGGAGCCCTTTAAAGAGCTAATATAGAAGTTAGCTTATATTTCTACAATCAATTCATGAAATTCTCATTAAAAAGGTAAGCTGCTGATATTTTGACTTTACAATATTTTAGACAAAGAAAGCCAGGGATTTTTTTCAAAAGACGTTTTATTGACTTGCTTTGATGAAATAATGAATTATTTGTGAGGTTATTCTACTTAAAGAGCTAAAATACAGAAGTCAGCCTATAGTCCTATGATCAGTTCATTCGTTTTCAGCAAATAGGTGAGCTATTGATATTGCATAAATTTCGAAAAAGCGACCAATGTCACCTACATTTTGACAAAACTTGACCATTATTGGAAAAGACAGAACAATGATTTTTTGTTATAAAATAATGAGTGTAGTTACAAGGTCATTATACTGAAAGAGCTAAGATGGAAGTTAGCGTATATTCCTACCATCAATCTCTGTGATTTGCAGCAAAGGGTTAGCTACCAATATTGCATACATTTCTCTAGAAAACCTGGCAATAAAATAAATAAAATTCTGTTATGAAATAAATTTTTAGTTGTAGGATTTTTCTACTTTGTTCGCTTTGAAGTAGTTTTATTCCTACTATCACCCCATAAAAATTGCAGCATATAGATACAATATCAATATCATTTACATTTTGACAAAACAGGAAGATTGTTGGCAGGAGACAGATTGTTTATTTTCTGTGAGAAAGTAGTTGATTAGTTGTCATGTCATTCCACTTTGAGCTTGCATAGAAATCAGCCTTTATTGCTACTATGTAATTTCGTAAAACAAAAGAGTCACGTCCCCGATTAGACAAAGCGATGCACGATACCGAAGAATAGATTTCATACCTTTTGCGCAGCCAACCATAATGCTCTGCACTCTCTGTTTAGTTTGATTTGATTGAGTGCACTCGGAGGTGAGAGATGTCCTCTTCAGAACCATAAATCGCGTTGTCTTATCGGAAGCCTGAACCTTTTTCAAAATTTGCCCTTGCTACCATCGACTCGTGGGATTTCCAGCTGAAGGGTAAGATACCAAGTTATATAGGTTTGGGACAAATGCCAGGTGACTATTTGAAATAGGATGGTTTTTCTATGAAAACAGAATGAGTCAGTAATCGCATCTTCTTCTTCCTGCTTTTTTTTAGATCAAACCATTTCACGTTAACTTTGACCAAATAACCAAGGAATTATTTAAGAAAGATAAATTGACGATGTGGTCACAGGAGGCCCAATCGCCTATCACGGAGGCCTAGCTTCACTGCGGCAATTTACGCTGCTGCTATTTCCTAACTGCAACATTAAGACAGCAGTACTTGTTCTTTGAATTGAAGAAAAATTAAATTCATACCGTAAATGGTTGATTGTTCATCTCTCGTGTCGTTTTGCACCGAATTTATTGAATCATCCTGCCGCTATGACAACATGCTACTGCTCTGTTGCTGTTGTTGTACTGCAATAACGCAACATTATTGATTGTGTATGTTGTACAGTGTATATATTAAGTAACAAGGAGTGAAGCTTTTTTAACTGCCTAGATCCAATAACAGTTTTGTCCTCGCTCAATCTCGGTCAATTTTGCATTAAACGCCCAGTTCTTTGCATCAAAATGTTCCCCAACTCTTAAACTTCGTACAGAGGACATTTGTTTCTGCTTTCCTACATGAAATCATTTAAAGCGGGTGCGAAATAATTCTCATCTACTCGACGGTTTGAAATCTGCCGATGCTCGTCCCACCATCGCGCCCATTATCAAAGATTGTTTATTTTCTGTCAGGGGCGGATCCAGCATTAGAGTTTGGGGAGGGCCATTTGAAGAAAAATGGGGGTCTGGGGGTGAACCCCCCAGGAAAAATTTTCGTGACCACGCCCTTTAAACCCTCAGAAAACGTGGGCAACGCCCTTGCTGCTTTATTTTAGATCGCTTTGTTCATCATTTAATACTTACTTTTCTAGAAATATAAACTTGCATTTTTTGTGCAAATCTAAAGGGCCGTCAATTGGGAAAATGAGGGACCATAAAATAATTATCACAAGCATCGGCTATAGAAATTTTATGGCTGAAGAAAGCTCCACCACCTTAGAAGTAACAAATTTGCCACAAAAACAAGTTATACAGGGTGCCCAATAAAATTGTTCCACGTTTGATTAAATATTGAAAAATAACGATAAAATTAACTTGC
This sequence comes from Aurelia aurita, assembly GCA_004194415.1. Taxonomy (NCBI): domain Eukaryota; kingdom Metazoa; phylum Cnidaria; class Scyphozoa; order Semaeostomeae; family Ulmaridae; genus Aurelia; species Aurelia aurita. The sequence goes on from REGM01000179.1 coordinate 322,806, forward strand.
TCCTTGGTGACTTAAGCCTGTCCCTAAGACCTACGAGCTTTTAAAGATCATGTTTGTGCGACAGCTGAAACCAGATACCCCTAAATGACTTGATATGCAAGAAGCTCTAGAATGGAGGTAAAAGAAGGTTATCCAATGTTTTACCTCTTGTTGAAACAATATTGTCAAAATTCGCTGATAAATGAGTTTGTGCTGAAATAAACTAGAAACTAAACAAATAATTGCCCCATATACTACTTTCATTATAAATGCTATCGAGAAGCCTTTAGCTACAGCTTTTGCACAAACTTGAACTTCAAAAACTCATAACTCCGTGAATATTTTGCGGATTTGCAAGATTGTAGTGTCTGAAATAAATTTAAGGTTCTTAGGGACAGTGTTTGAAGCCCGTTCATTATATGGTTATTTTTGTAATATTTAATCAAGTGTAGAGCAATTTTTTGGAACATCTCGTATTTCAAATCCAAAAGCATTTGAAATTTATATGAAATTTCTAACAGTAAGTTCCCTGGTTCCCAAACTGGAGTCACCATTAATTTATTAAAGCTCTCATGACTCAGTAGTTACTTTTTGCAAGTTTAACTAGTATTCTAAACCGTGTTCTCCTTGGTTAAAACGCTTTGACTGACACTTTATAACTGTCACAACAGAAGACATACGTTTTTACCATCATTAACAGAGGGAAATCTGTTATAAATTATCTTCAAGAGCTAAGTTCCCTATCACTCGGATATTAGTAAGTGACTATCAATCTCGATCTCTACGCATTGAGATTTTCGTTCCGTTTTGTATCTCTTTCAGACGTTTTGGTCGATTGTACATTAGTTTGTAAGCTTGTTAGACTTGTAGTTGTGTCATGGCCACGTTTGTAAGTGGAAGTTTGAAACGTATCCGTTTATTCATCAAAAAGACAAATAGTTTTGAAGAGAACTCTTAGCCTTTGGGGGGGGCCATGGCCCCCCCGGCCCCCCCTCTGGATCCGCGCCTGG
>REGM01000179.1:333006-390557 GCA_004194415.1 Aurelia aurita
ATGGGTTCCTGCATGGTCGAGAGTCTTAAAGACAGGATTTAAAGTGTTTGAAGGTTTTGGATAATTTTGATTTTGCGTCCAGGCCATTCCACAATTTCGCCCCTCTGAAAGAAAAGCATTTTTGGCCACATGTTGTTCGTAGAAACGGGACACATAGTTCGGTTTTCTCCCACCCGTGATTCAACAAGGGAGTTCCGTTGTTTGGAAGCGGCATTCCTTTGATGATTAGATCAAACAATAGGAAAGCGATAAGTCAACGTGATGAAGATACAAGGGTTTTGATATTCTTCGCCTTTCTCGTCGCTTAAATTTTAGCTGAGTACGTAAACTTTTGGTTATGGAAGAAACAATTTTATGGGATCTTAAAACGATATTTATTTGGTGTCACCAGGTCCCTCTTTAATTTTGTGCCCTCCAAGTTTAAAATGCTTCCTACATCCCTGCTTCAAGCACTTAGTCCCTGTCTTGATACCTTAGTCTTGTTTTGATATCTTAGTCTTGGGTATTGTGTAGCATAGTACGTCGATTTTAACAATTAATTCGTACTGTTTCGGTGAGATCCATATTCATGTTACCAATGCTAATATGCCTCTAATACTTGTTATTACTTAAGCTATTTCACAAAATCTTAATTGTAAATTATTCCTAATAACACTTCATTAATATCTGACAAAGAATAATATCTCTCAACAGAAATTAAAACTCTAACTAATCTATATTTTGACTGCTAGAGAAGCAACAATCCTCTTCACTGGATGTTAATCGTGGTCGCACAACCTGTGTCCAGCTTTGATCCTATTTGCATTTGTTTCTGAAAACTTCAACTGTTGTCGTTAGATACTTGTGGAGAAGCCCCGGGTGCCTTGTAAACACATTATATGATGCTCGCTGTTGCCACGGAGGAGCTTTAGCTTAGATCTTTCGATCTTTCATTTTTTTACCTTTATTTTTCAAGTTTTTGGGCTCTTATTTTTATTTAGTACCTCAAAATCAGAAATATTTACCGGCCTAAAATATGGCTCTATGACAAAAGATAAAAGTGAGCCTGATGACCCGCTATTACAAAAAATTTTGCAAGGATACTAATTTTACGTAGAATGATTTGATTGAAAAGATGATAACGTGATTCTTTTGTCCCCCAGGTCAGTGGTTACCAACTTGATTTTGTACCGGTAAATATGGAATTTTATGTTGAAATAACATGTTTTAAGGCATGCATAAATTGGTTGGTCTGAAGTTAAAAATTATTTTGCTGTAAACGTTTTTAGAAAGCGTGTGCTCAGACTCACATATTTCATTTTTGTCTTCATAGCACAATGAGCCTGATCTCAGTCTAAATGTTTACCAAAATTACTGGCACTTGATTATTTAAAAAATTGTTACTTCATGTTAATGCTAAAACATTTGGTCACAAATAGCTGTATGCAATATCAAATTCTGTGTAGTCTGCATTTTATATTTTATTGGTATCATAAGGCTATTGATAGTCGAATGGTTGGTGAAATTTTCTGATTGAAATATCTAGAGATACAACAACAACAAATCCCTGACATACCGGGCTACACCGGGTGAGTCGAACAAAGATTGTACCTTTTGAAAAATCACCTAAATTTGATTGTTTACTATTCTTTAGATTTTCTTTTTGTGTGTTTTTGTAAATTTTGTTCAATCGTGCACGGATATTTTGCTGCTCCGCAGCAATCTGAAAGAACATCACAATATGTTAAAGCAGAGCATATGATAATGAAGCTACCGGGTGACACAATAAAAAAGTGAAACTTTTTGAAAATTCACCAAAATTTGATTTTTTACCGATCTTTTGTTTCAAAACCATACGAACCTAATAAATATTCGTTGTTTTATTTCTTTGGAAGAAAGATCACGAAATTACGCCATGAAAAACCGTATTTTGAACTTTGATGCTTTACAATGTATCGTATTTTAACCAATACGCTATTACTTGCGATTTCATACGAAATTCCGGTTCATGCATGAAAGAACGTCTTTGTCAAGGATATACAAACCTTAGTTGAGTTATGGTGCTGGATAAAGATTCAATTTGATAATCATTTTTTTTTTCATTACTTTATTTTAAGTATGCTGGAAAGATTTCTAGCTATATTTAGGCCTACTATTCTTGCTGCATCCAGGCATGGGACCCCTACTTTAACGTCCCTTCCGAAGGACGGCGAAGTGAATTGCTTGGTCAGGCATCTGAAAGGACCTCACGCGGCCAAGCTTAACTTCAGTTACCTAACGGAAACTGTATAAGCCGCTCGGCCACTCACTCCAAAAATTTCTTGTTACTACGGAGTATGCTTCAAAACCAGGTATCTTATACAAGGACAAACTAGTACAAACTCAAAGCAAATTAAAGGCTTTGCAATATGGAAAACATTAAGTTGGTCTTTTACACAAATTTACATAAGGAAATTTTCATGATCGGTAATATAATGAAATTTCAATAACGTTTCAAAAGGATGCAAATTTTATTGGGTCACCCGTTACAGAAATTTGCTATGAATAAATGAAGTGCTGATTAATCTTTGTTCTCCGCTTCAAATTGTTAAATATTTTATGTCTTTGTTGATGACCTGCAGAAAACGTCTAGTCTAATAACCAAACTTTTGAAATATTGTATATTTGATAGCTTGGTATTAATGATTTCTCGATTTCCAAATCGTTTTATTCGAAAGAACTATTCAATTAAAACTTTGAAAATAAGGCTACAATCAAATACAACAAGTATTCTCCTCATAACAAATTTTCAAACATGTGAAGTTAATTTTGTTCCACCCGATTCGATAAATAATTTTCCTTAAATTTCAACGTACTATAATTCATATTATGGAAGAAATGCCAATAAGAAGTAGCGCATCTCTTTGTGTTTGGTTGTCGATCATGCTTTTGTTTAAGTACTGGAAAAGTCAAAAATTATAGACGTTTGCCAGATTATGTGATCAAGAAAAATCCGCGAATTTCGACGTATTATGGTTCATTTTATAGCAGAAAGGCTAACTTAGATGTGGAAATTGGTTTTAGATGTGGAAACTAAAATGGGACATATGGTTCTGGAGTTATCGATGATTTTGCTTGGAAGCTGTTTTGGAGGAACTTGAAAAAGGACTAGTAGTTACACCCGACTTTGGCAAATCTTCAGCTTTAGGCCCCGTTTACAGCATAGGGCTCAAATCTTTCAAATCTTTAAAAAGGTGGGTGTAAAATTCTATTACATTTTTCCTTGAATTAAATACTTTGAATAGAACTTAGGGTAGTTTGCAATAAATCTGTCGTGGACATTTTTTGATATCTTTATTATTTTCAAAATGGCGGCGCTTTTATTTTTGTTGAAAGAATTCATGAACAATTTTGAAAAAATTAAAATCGCCGTAAATCCTAAATCAATAGAGGAAAAATGATATAATCTTCAAGAGAACCATAGTTTATGAAGGTCTACAATATGGTGGCAAGTAAAAATCTGTCGCTCTTCTAGCTTAGGATTTAGAAATTTGATGACGTCACAGCGTGAGCTATGAAATCAAAACTGCTCCTTCGCTAGCTACTTTCAAAATGAGATTAAAATCGTTCTTGAAAGATCAAATCGTTTTCATCTTCTAAACCAACGTTCAGCATATACATATGACTTCTGAGTCCCGTTCTTTTTATAAATGTTTCTTTTCTTTTATATAGGATATTAAAGTTGACTTATATTAGCAATGTATTAGGTTAGTTTGTTTTTAAGCAGGGCACATTGTAAATCAGTTATCTAAATTTTACTGAATGTATTTAACCCTGTTAAAATATATCAAATCAAAATGAAATGAAACAGCCTCAAATATAATAAATGCTGCCATTTTAAATATATTTAGATATCAAAAAATTTCCACGACAGATTTACAACAAAGTACGCTAAGTTCCTTTCAAGCAATTTAATTCAAAGAAATATGTAAAAGAAATTTACACCCACCTTTTTAAAGATTTGAGCCCTATGGTCCCGTTTACACGATATCGTTTTCATTTCATATCGGATTGGTTTCATATCGAATTGGCCTTTTGTTTACACGAGACCGTTTTCATTTCATATCGGATTGCCCTTCTGTTTACACGAGAACGCACCAATCCGATATGCTTCATACCGTTTTCGCGTTTTCAAATGAAAACGCTCTGAAAGTGGCATGAAACAAATCCGATATGAAATGAAAACGGTATCGTGTAAACAGAAACATTTTCACCGGATTGCCACCCCCAATCCGATACGAAATGAAAACGGTATCGTTTAAACGGGGCCTTAAAGTGATGGCAGTTCTCATTCCTTCTCAGAAGTTAAAGTAAGCCATGCAAATGCGAGAGGACACATTTGTACCAATTGTTTACTGTCCAAAGGGCTCTGCTGTTTACGCTTGTTGTCACTGTTCATAAGCTGAAAACTAGAAAAGGTTTGATCAAAATTTCTAGTCCTTCATCCAGCATTTTCAAAGCAGCTTCAAAACAAAATTGCTGATAACTCTAGAACGAAAATGAGCTGTTTTAGCGAAGTAAATTGAGGCAAACTATTTTCTTATCAGTTGCGCCAAAAGGAAATTCACATTTTTGATAGCCAACTACTAGGAAAACCCTTTATAAAGATGAACAAAAAGAAGGACGAGCAGGAATATGTATATATATATATATTATCTCAATTCCCAACTAGTTTTGACCGTATGGTCATCATCAGGAGAATGAGTGATACTTTCTAATGCAACGCATTTTAAAAATTCTTTCTACAAATGTGACATTGAATTAGTTGTTTCAAATTATGTATGATTAAAGAAATGACAGGCCACAGGGAAACAATGTGATAACAAAAAAATAAACGAATTCTGTAGCCTGTCCGTCTGTATAAAGATCTATAATCTTATGTTTTATGGGTTGTTTAGATTGCCGTTTAGGTCATTTTGGGTTAGAGTTCTGAGACGTAGTATCCAGTTATCTTCATGTGATGCTAGTATCGACGTTATTTCATCCGATACGTTCTTGTCGATCTTTTCTATGAGCAACGTGTGCATTCTAACAGGTATATGACGTTTCTGGTTTTGCAGTTAGATTCGTGTTAGATTTTATAAGTTGCTTTAGTTACACAGCTAGTGAACAAGTTAGTAGATTTAAGGTGATTGCAGCATAGACTGTTTTTTTATATTACATGGTTGGCAAAATTGAACAGTTTTTATTGTTGGTTTCGTACGGGTAACCTTGTTATTCAAAATATTGTTGCTTCCTACCATTGCTTTAAGATTCCTTGGCCGACGAGAGGCTACCATGGGGTGGTAGGTTGGCTTAGAGGTTAGCGCTCTCGCCTTCTGCGAGGAAGTTTGCAAGTTCGAGCCCTCGGCTGGCCGCCTGGGGGTAGTACCACAGCTCTTCCTAAAAAGTTATGTATGCGATGCGTCTCTCCTTGGATAAAAGCTTAAAGGGAATCTAAGCATATATAAACCTTTGATAAAAATAGCCGTGCAAAGACAGTAGTCCATAACACGTGCTGAGCCATATTTGGGTAACTGATCTATGTCAACAGGAAATACTGATATCTGATAGGCTAGAATTTGACTGCAAGTGGCTTGAGCCACTTTTATATGCTTACATTCCCTTTAATGTCTTTGGGATAAATTGCCAGTAGGGGTGGTCTGGTCGGCTTCGGTAATAGACTCCTTGTGAGTCTTTCGACCAGACTAAAAAGACTTTACACAAATATTTCAAACAGACACAATTAAACCCATAATTAAAGCTTGGTTTTTTGTTTGACCTCTAAGTTGCCCAAAAACAATTTCGAAAGTTCTGTGACCTCTTAGGCAACAGTCCCGTTCAATTTTCGCAGTCAAAACAGTTCATCTAGTTTTGCGCAGCCAGCACAAATGCGAAACTAAGTTATGTAATTCTCGACGACATAATATCCACATAACCCCCGACCAGATTTGCTATGCAATAAGTGTGATTGCAAGTTTAGATAACTGTAGCACTGAGATGAACTTTAATCATTATCACTCCGCACTTGCATAGATGCAACGACTTGTTTGTAAGGCATTGTATCGTTCATCAATTTATTCATAAATGTAAATTTGTTTTGAAAGGGCAGACAAGTAACATAAAAGTTTCGACAGGAAATACTACAACATAAAAGTTGAACAAGTTTCGCCTAAGCCAATCGATTGATGTGTTCTTTCGGAGAATTTAGAAAGGTTTGTACTTTGTTTTTCATTAAACTTTTAGTTGTCATAAAATGATTTCGATAAGGACCAGAAAATCGAGGGTTGAAGTTCTTAAAACAAAAGACTGTCTCCGATAAAAGAAAACGATTTGCTGTTCTGATACGCCTTCGGTGAAGCTAGCCATAAGGCCTTGCTATCTGTGTTTATCCTAATTTGATTAAGGACACTCAAGAGGTGTGCAATTCATTGTTCAAAACCGTGAATCGCTTTTTCCTTTGTTTTACAAAAGTCACCATTGCTCACTAGGACAATTTTGAAAACTTTGAAAGACTTTACTTCTAATGGCATGCCAAACAGGAAAAGAATATTTTGACACACCTGATAGTTTCGGTGACTTTCGAATGTGCAATTCTTCTGTTACTGGAAACGTCTACATAGCAGCGTCCTTCTTTAGAAAATCCAGTGTTTTATTTGTTCGATGAAGTTTAGGAAGGATATAATGTCTTCTTTTTTGTTATTCGCTTTAGAACTTTTCTTTGGGTTCATTTGTTGATAGTGTTTGTAGTACACGTATTTTTTATAAGAAACTAAGAATTTGAGCCAGTACGGAAAATTTCTTAAAATTATCACATTTTGAGTACTCAGAGTTTCTTACGAGTTTCTTAAAGGTTCGATAAAAATCTTCAAGTTTACAATCTGTGCCCTCGTGAAAATTTCAAAATGTGTTTTGAAGCTTTTTCAATGTTTAGACATTACTCGAGTACCTTCTGATTATTTTATGATACAGGAAACAAGTGAAAAAGTAAATATATGCAAAGGATTTCCTTTATCGAAATAAATAGTTTTTAAGTTAACTTTTCCCGGCACTGGAGGTCCTTATTTTTTGGCGATCTGAGAGTCGAGTTTCTTATAAGCGGTTTCTTTAAATAAAAAAATACGTGTATTTTGTGTTTTGTCGGAAATTTATTCGTCCGAAATGCTTGTGTTTAAAGTAGCTGTTAGAAATTATTGCGATTTGCCGCGTGGCAGATAAATTAGCTGATAGCAATTGTATCAAACATTTGTTTATCATAGGACATGTCAAAATGGAGATAAATTTTCTTCAGATAGACTTGATTGCTTAAAAGCTGCAGGTTCTCTTTGCTATCAAATATAGATTGGTAAAGTTTGCTACGACTGCAACAGGTACAGGTTAGAACAATGCAATATCACGGGACACCTATATAGACTTGTTTGACAACGCAATATTTGATGTCCATGAGTTGTAATTTTCGTATTTGGAAACCAGAAAATTGACTTGAATACCAACGTTGAAGTAGCTTTGAATGATGAACATCAACTATCTCAGAGGAATGAAGGCAAAGTTCTTTGGGAATTAAAGGTTCGGTACATGGTCAAATTTTTACGGTATGTTTATATCTCCTATGCAATCTAAGATTTTCTACTGATAATAATGAATTTCGAAGCTTTTTCAGTGATCTTTCGAACGTTGTATTTAAATGTCTACTTCTGAATATGTCAATTCTCTATTATCGATAAGTTACCATCTATCTTGGCAATTTTCGAAAGGCTTATGACAAGCTTGTATGGCTGCTATGGAAGAGCTGTAATTTCAGTTGTCTCGTATTTTGCTACCGTGTTGTGGGAAAGGCTCCAACTTAGGGTTTAAGCCCTTGCTTGAGTAAATGAAAGCAATTTTATGTTATGGCATACAACGGGCCACTGGTTTTTCGGGATAACCTGTAAAATATTTGATCACTAGAAGTTCCCTGAATTATCGTTGTTCATGGCGGGAGACCTTCCCTAACATTTCATAAAGGATATTATGAAGCCTCAGTCTAAACAATATTCAATCAAAGGTAATGTGTCCATACAAGTAGGCCTCCCAGAGCAAGGCATGTGATCAACTAAAATTTCTTTTCAATCATGCATTGCAGCAATTTTCTCTATTCATGTGATCAGTTCTAACATCAACCAATCATTTGCCGAGAATTTGATGGATGTTGACAGGTTGGGTATACGATGGCCTTATATGTGGACACATTACCTTTAATGCCTAGTAAAACAGTACAAGGAATAGGCGAAAATTTCTTTGGAATCTGAGATGTTCTTGTGATCCGAGTGCTTAGTTTCTAACAAAACATTTCTTATCTAAAAGATACCTGTATTCAGATTTTTCACATCCCTACAATGAGATTATTTGAAAAAAAGATATCATCAATAGAGGCTCTGGTCAGTTCGTTTGATACTAGTACTTTTGGATCTTTGTCTTTTCCATATACGTCGAAACTTATAGGAATATTTTCCATTCATGGTTGCTCTTTCAAGGATTGTTCTATCCAGCCAATCAGCTGTGACGGCGGACTTTAAATCTTTCCGAAACACGATCTCTTTTGATAATGGCGTTGTTACTCAGTTTCACATCGCTCCAGCTGAATTCACACTTAAAAGGTTTTTCCTGTCGCTTCCTATCAGGGAGATTAAGTAGGGAGAAATACTACCTGTGGAAGAAATAATAGTGTCATTCATAAAATAAGATTGAAATGATGAAAAATTAAGATGGAGAGAAATTGAAATGAATTGAAGTGGTGGTGTGAAACCAAGATCAGTTCACTCACTAGCAGAGCAGTTAGACTATACCCAATGGTCATGGGTGTTGAGTCCCACACTGGTCAATTCATTTCAGTTCCTTGCAATCTTCATTTTCGAAATGTTCAACTTTGTGCATCTTTGTCTTGAAGACAGTAACTGCAAAGAGCTGAAAACAAAAACTTGAAAGGTATACACTGTAACAAAGATTTAAAATCAAATACTGACATACTGTATTTCAGTGTGGATGCCAGTTACAAAGGCATTGCTCTAATTGGCTAGAACAAATTGGTGCACACAAAAAAGATGTAGCCAAGTAAAGAAATAACCAGAGAGCAAAAATAATCTATTTAATTTTGTATGTTATCTTTTTGTGTAAGAAATGTAATATAAAGCCCCAGTCAAAAAAAATATATTGCTATTCTCTTGAACAAAATGGTACTAACTTGCAAATCAAACATAGTTTCCCGTGAGATAAAACTCCTTGCTTGTTTACTTTTCTCTTCACTCAATAAACTGGCTTTCCAACATTTAAAATAGTACAGTGCTCCTTCCAAGACATGCAATATTTCATCATCTACTGATGACAAGGGCTGTTTGCTGTTGAAGACTTGGAACAAATCACTGGAAGCGTTAAAGAATCTCTGCGTTTCACAGGTATCATATCATAGACATAGTACCTCGTGAAAAGATTCTTATTTCTCCTAACATTCATAAAATATCAGAAATTTTTTTGAGCATTTTACAAGTCTATGAATTTCCTCAACGAAATATAGTAAGCACTAGTGTGGGCAGTCATGGGCACGCCAGGTATCAACCAAGTGCGCGATTGGTCGCGATGAAAAAGTTGAGCTGGCCTAAGTTACCATCGAAGAAAATGAGTCAAAACAGACCAATGAAAGTTTGAAGAAGGTCTGCAACTAGTTGGATTGTCAAAATGTAGCATCAAGTAAAGAATAATTACCTTACATAACTTTCAAGAGGTACAAACCTTGTAAAAATCCAATCCAAAACGGAGTCCTCTCGTCACAACAAATGTCTTCCTCCATCTTGTTCCACGGCAAAAAGCGCAGCGCACTGCGAAGGAGGTTGCATACTACCGCGCGCAATGCAAGTCAATGCGCGTTTCCTCTCCCTACTTAATCTCCCTGCTTCCTATATACGGCTTGCGTTTTTATAACGCACGTGGCGAGGCGAGTTGCTGATGAGGCCTCAGAAGTGAGGCGAAAGATTCAACACTATCAAACAATGTAAGTGTATCGAGTTTTTTAAATAAATGGCAAGCAAACAAACAAAATATAGTTTAGGATAAAATTTCTCATAATGGTCTGTGCTGTTAACATTTTCTGTTGAGTCTTTTGCAGTTCTAATTTGATCAATTGTAAGAAACCTCAGAGGTCGTCGAAGTTTACTCTAATTTTGAGCATTTTTTCACTCTTTATAACGCTATTCTCTCATTTTATGCAATATTTGTTGTTGTAAAACTAAGTAAGCTTTTTCTCAGTTGAAATGAAGACTTCTAATTTCTTCCTGTGGAGCTGAGGTACTTACATTACATGAACTAAGTTACTTAAACTACAGTTAGTATGCTTTTTGTCATGCCATAATTATGGACTGTTTTGTGATTGCTTGTTTTCTATCACATTTACATAGTTTTTCGAAGCTCTATTGTTTCTATATACTTGATGAAGCATTGCCATTTTATGGTCGAATTGATTGATTGATTGATTTTACTAATTTATTTGATTTTATATTCTTTAACTACGGTAACCCCGTCAGTTGAGGCTGCTTTTCAGGGGGCGTGACAATTACAATTTACAATTTAATTCGTATAAAACCAAAATAAATAAGCTAATTACAAAACTAAAATCTACAAATAAATACATTGTGGTCATACTTTATAATCAATGTTTAAAAGCATATAAAGAGGGCGCTTGCTTAAAAACAATTACTTAAATCTTAAATATTGATGACGTCATACAATTTATAATTTGCTGATGTCAGCAAATATAGATAAATTATATATCAAATGAAAGTATTCATCGATACAAATCGAATGGTATATATATATATATATATATGTAAAGTGTACCGTTGTAGAGGGCCTAACTACTCGAAGGAAACAGGCATCAGTTTGGTCTTTTGCGCTTTTCTTTTCTTTCAGTGCTGACTAGTTTCGCCCACTAGGGCATCTTCAGAGCAACATATATCATCTTTATATATATATATATATATATATATATATATATATATATATATATATATATATATATATATATATATATATATATATATATATATATATATATATATATATATATATATATATATATATATATATATATATATATATATATATATATATATAAATATATATATATATATATATATATATATATATATATATATATATATATATATATATATATATATATATATATATATATATATATATATATATATATATATATATATATATATATATATATATATATATATATATATATATATATATATATATATATATATATATATATATATATATATATATATATATATATATATATATATATATATATATATATATATATATATATATATATATATATATATATATATATATATATATATATATATATATATATATATATATATATATATATATATATATATATATATATATATATATATATATATATATATATATATATATATATATATATATATATATATATATATATATATATATATATATATATATATATATATATATATATATATATATATATATATATATATATATATATATATATATATATATATATATATATATATATATATATATATATATATATATATATATATATATATATATATATATATATATATATATATATATATATATATATATATATATATATATATATATATATATATATATATATATATATATATATATATATATATATATATATATATATATATATATATATATATATATATATATATATATATATATATATATATATATATATATATATATATATATATATATATATATATATATATATATATATATATATATATATATATATATATATATATATATATATATATATATATATATATATATATATATATATATATNAAAATGCTGCAATCAGTAGTTGCTTGGCCAGGAACAATCATTGTTGTCCATCTTTTGGCTGCACAACATATATTTCTGTCTGAACTCAGAGTGTCTTATGTGCAAAGAAGTATATAGGTTAAAACGAAAAAGTACAGTGCACAAGTAGAAATATAAGTTAAAACGATTACACAATGAGTACAGGCATCACTGATTTACTGCAGACTTGTTTTATTTATTTGTTTTATTGACGTCAGTCTCAACAGGAAAGCCAATGGGCGCTGTGAGCGCTTTTATGACAGGGAACTACCTCTGTCAACCTGTTACATATATATATATAAAGTGGCCTATATATATATATATATATATATATATATATATATATATATATATATATATATATATATATATTTGAGTCACCCGGTATATATATATAGATGTACACAAATAAAAAGACGATTTGAAGTTCTTTAGTTCTTTTATTCTCTTCAGCTATTCTCGTGCTTCTTTGACTACATGCTTTGTTTCATTTTGGGCATCTTCAAGTTTAACCTTAAGTCCGTCTATTTCTGCCCCAATTTTTGCAAGTGTGGAGTGGTCAAATTCCTCACCATTTTCTTCAGCGTGGATCTTCTTTTCAAATTCTTGTAGGTACTTATATCACAGGTTACAGCGTATGGTTGTAGAATTCACATAAATAACTGTTATATACAACCTTCGTTCTCTTTCTTGTCGTTTTTCTCTCTGTTATGATGCTCCTCGTGTCTCTCACTCGCTCCACCAAAATACTAGGCCCATCAGTCGACCCAATCCCCAACGAACGGAAAGGAAAAAAAGATAAAGGTCGGCTGGTTCTCACCCACGGTGGAGGCCACATCCAACTTTTCCTGTCCAGCTTGCGGCTCGTGAGCATCTAACCCTTCAACATCTTACAAAAGCCAAATTATTACCAAGCTGCAAGCATAACATAAATCAGCCACTTTTCCTACGGCTACTCAGCCAACCCTTGGATCTCCAGACCATGGAGGCAAAGCAAGGGTCTACGTGATGATGTAATCCTACTACTGCGCTTGCGTACCGATGAGAATGCGCAAGTGCGCTTGCGCATCGAGGAGATGTGCAAATTCGCAAGTATATATATATATATACCGGGTGAGTCAGAAAAAACAATCCCCGTTTGAAAGGCCACTGCTCCCTGGATATCAAAACGATGATATTGCCAAATACATTATTTAATGGTTGACATGTTCAAATATAATTTAAAATTTACTTGACTGAAATCGGCCTCTCCGTTCTGAAATTGTGAGCGACTTTCTGGAGAAAGCCCCATCAAGAAACCTTTAAAACAGGCCTAAAATCACGAGCAAATTTTCCTAATATTTCTGCCTTACAGCAATGACTTGCACACTTACACATGCTTTAGCATGTGTTATCCTCTTGGGAGGATAAAATCTCCGAGAATGTTGTTGTTATGTTCCCAGGAATGGCACTTTCATCCTCCCAAAGGGGTAATGACGAAAATTTGGTCGTGATTTTACGCCGTTTTTGAAGGTTTCTTGGAGGGGCTTTCTTGAGAAAATCCTTTATAATTTCAGAACGGAGTAGCTGATTTCATTCAGGTAAAATTTAGAATTCATTTGAAAATGTCCACTATTAAGCAATATATTTACCAATATTATTGCCTCGATATCCAGGGAGCAGTGGCCTTTCAAACGGGGATTGTTTTTTCTGACTCACCCGGTATATACACATATTGATGAGATTTAAGAACAATGAAAGAAAATACAGCCATTTTAATGATTTTTTGTGACCTGTGAAATAAGGGCGTCTGGTGGGCACGTCGTTAAGCAATAGTCATTGAAATTTTAATTTTTTGATTACCAATTAAATTTCCATAAAAGTTAAGAAGTTTCAGCGTTGTAGCTGTCATCGTTTGGAAAATATTGGAGAGATACGCAGGTGCAAGACCATTTATGGATTTGTAAACGATGGTCGCTGTCTCTCGCTTGATAATGTCAGCGCTTGTTGGCCATCTTAGCTTCTGTATCAGGGCATCATAAGTTGAATTATAGCTGCTATTGGTCACATTTAATTGACTTCTTGCTTTGTGTTTATATTGTTGCCTTGCGACGAAACAGATAGCAGCTGGAAGTTATTTGGAGATGATTTCATCCGATAAAATTAAATCAAATAAATTTTATAATTGTTATATCATTGATAAATTCATTCTTGCTCGTAAATTTTAGCCTTTAGTTAAAATTTGCAGTTTGAAACTTTTTTATAATTGAAATTCTTAACTTGAAATTAATCTCATTCTTGTAACAAATTTATCTAATAAAATAATATTATTTTTAGACACAAGGATGTTGCAATCAAACGCCACCGTACCTCCGCCACTTCAAAGTAATAGCAGCGCATCCAACATTGTTTACACAAATCACGCATTGGTTTTCCACACAGTTCTCCTTATACTCGCTGGCCTTATTGTCATTAATAATTTCACAGTTATTTGCTTATATAGGAAGCATCGATACTTACGTAACTGGACAAATTTTCTCCTGATTTGCTTGGCGGCAACAGACATTCTCGCTGGTTTCTTAGGCATCCCGCTGATTGTCGCTTCGTCCGTTGTCGCCCACTATAAATCCGGTGCGTTTGTGATCCATTTCTTGTCGAATGTCGTGTCCGATTTTGTTCTTATTGTCAATGTGCTGACTTTGTTTGTGATTTTCACTGAGAGATACGTGTCTATTTGCCACCCAGTTCATAGCAGATCCTTCGTCACTTACAAAAAGATACGCAACAGTATAATCATTGTATGGTTAGCCTCTTTTATACTGGCAATAGTGCCATTAACATGGTCGTACAGAGCTGTCGGGGAGCTACCTGTATCACTAAAGTACAGACAAAGGATGGATAGACTGTATATTAACCATTCGCTGTTCGTATCCATATGCTGTTTTATCATACCAAGTGTTGGCATTCTCTTTTACACACTTGCTTTGCTGAGGATGGTCTTCAACGTAAGCTGTGAATGTCAACAGAGAAAGAAATTAGCAGAACGACGGAAAGCTATCTTCATGTTGCTCACAATGTTTATTTTGTTACTATTAGCATGGTCGCCATTGATTTCTGTACGTATTATCCTCGATACCAGAGATGACATCAAGTTTCAAAGAGCGACGTTGGAGCTTTTTATGGTACTTCGATTTCTTACGTCATTCTTCAATCCACTGATTTACACTCTGTTTAAAATTGACTTCAGAAAAGCACTATTAGGATTAATCGACACATGCAGACCCGTCACAGACAGGGAGGGACATTTGATTTGAGATGGAACGACTTCCGAAAATACCCTGGAAATCGATGAACCATAAGAAAATCGGAATTTTTATACAATATAGAAAATTTCCTTTAAAAGGACCTTCAGACCAGTCGCAGACAGATAAGTCTGAATTTGATTTTAGAAAATGTTCGTAACAAGAGCTTAAAGCTTTGTCAAAGAATATTATTTCAAGGCAGTATATTGGGATTATTTTGCAGATGTTGTGGAATAATTTCTAGCATTTGCCCGGCCTGTTCAAACATAGTTTCTTCTTCAAATGGATTGGTGGGTTGTATTCTACAGAAAATTATGGAAAATATTGCAGTATTGATAGATTATTATCGGAATTGATTCAGCTAAAACATAATCCAATCTAAAGGGACAGACTCGGTCGACGAACGAGGAAAAATTTGAATTGGTAATTCGAATTATCTCCTTCGACAGCAATATTTATTCCACTAACCAGTTAACATTTTCACAACTTCCCACCAATTGGCTATGTACCTTAGGTCTGGTCATTTGATATATGGGAGAGTTCTTCTTTGAAATCGAATTCCAAGATCGGCATGAAAAATTGTACACTGGCAATTAATTAAAGACCTACAGCTGACCATGATCCTTTGCGGCCTCAATGTCGGTTTTCGTGTGATAGTACTGTCGTTTAAAACGACAAACTTTGTCTTTTCTTGCTGTTTCCATCTAGTGCCAGAAATTCATTACTCACTTATTATCGCTCTTTATCGCCCTTTGTCGTTCTTTTCTGCCGGGTAAAAACCCGGCGTAAAGGTAATGTGTCCATATATATAAGGCCAGCGTATACCCAACCTTTCAACATCCATCAAATTCTCGGCAAATGATTGGTTGATATTAGAACTGATCACATGAACAGAGAAAATTGCTGTAATGCGTGATTGAAAAGAAATTTTAGTTGATCACATGCCTTGCTCTGGGAGGCCTACTTGTATGGACACATTACCTTTAAGAGATGCTGATTGAGAACAATCATATTTAGAGAACGACTACTGAGTACGACTTGATGTTATCATAATAGATGTTTTATTGCTTGTGTATTTGCAGGCTTGAATTTCAGAGATTTAACAAATATATCTAAATTGAGAGATTATAAACCTGTTAGCTATTATACAAAAGAATCTGGATCAAGTAATTTTTTAATATAGTTTTATTCGGAAGGTTTGACTGTGCGACGTGTGAGATTTTATTACTGTTGTGCACATTCGAAAATCCGTCAGATTTCTACAAAATGTATGTAAACATCGCTCGATCCAGATTCTTTTGTAGAATAACAAACAGGTCTATTATGAGATTAAATATCATATTAGTGAAAATTTCGTTATTGATCGAAGTACATACAACCTTGTAAATAGGTGGAACTACTGAAGTTGCCATTTGAAGTATGCATATATTATGGATTCGTTTTTCTCTTGTAAATAAAGGTGTATTAAAAGTAATGGAAAATTGAACTGAGTCACATACTAATAGTCAAGACAGAATGGATTGCACTTATATTCTCTTCTTACAGCATATTCAGCTTTCTTCTTTGAGTGAGGGATTTTAAGTTTTAGTAAAACAGCCGCTTGTTTTAAAGGACTTGTAATTTGCTAATCATCCAAAGAAGTGTGTAGAATTTTTATTTGGACAGTTTTCTGTAGAGGGCGGGGGTTGGCTCTTCCATAGTAAAGGTACCTTGGGATTCCTGGCATGTGCCACCCTCAAGGGTACAGTAGTGTCCCGCATATAAGAAACACCTTTTTCAATTTCAAGTCTGACGCGTTTCTTATAAAATGAGATATAAACGTCAAATCAGGGTAAAGTTTCTTATTAGAAAAATCATATACTATCCATCAACTACTCTGACAGCGGCTCTATGATTGTGATACAAAACATATTATTTTGATTTGTATCTGTAAATCTTCACTTCAAGGAAATGTTAAAATTATTCCAGGAAGGTGATTTTTGCTTGGTTTGTATACCAAATTATTTGTTTGTATACAAAGGCAAAGAGAGTTGTACAGTTTTTATGTTTTCTTATGTTTTTCAAAAGTTTTAATCTATACATAACTNACAAAACATATTATTTTGATTTGTATCTGTAAATCTTCACTTCAAGGAAATGTTAAAATTATTCCAGGAAGGTGATTTTTGCTTGGTTTGTATACCAAATTATTTGTTTGTATACAAAGGCAAAGAGAGTTGTACAGTTTTTATGTTTTCTTATGTTTTTCAAAAGTTTTAATCTATACATAACTTTTAAATAAGAAACAAGCCTTTTTCAGACCTGCACCTGTTTCTTATAAAGTGGGGTATTATTTTGAAAATCAGGGTCTGTGTTTCTTAAATTTATGTTTCTTATATGCGGGACACTACTGTATACTTTTTCGGACTTCTAGTCTAGCCAAGAGTATACTTTTTGACAATTTTGGTCCAGGCAAGGGTATACTTGTTGGCAATTTTGGTCAAGCGAAGGCCAATTTTGGTAATTTTTGTCTTGCAAACACCAAATGTTGACGCTTTTTGTCCAGAAAATGTCAAATGTTGGCATTGTTTGTCTATAAATAAGTCTAGCCAAAGGCATCATTCACAAAAGTTGATCCAGCCAACGGTGCCATTTTGAAGATCCTGGTGGCACGCCCTTACCCGAATTTTAACAGAACCCCCCCCCCCCACTCGTGGCTTTCCGTACAGAAGAATGCCAACTGAATGATTCATCGTTTTGATGAACATTAATGCATGCACATACCTAAAGTGGCAAAAAATGGCATAGGCGCTGAATCTTGAACAATAGCTAATTTTGATGATAGAACTGTAAAACAAGAACAATAGGAAACGCATATTTTGTGTTCTTTTTTACCTGATGTTTGCCACTTTTTACGAATAATAGCTGCGGACAGGGTATTACGATTTTCACAAACTCGTACATAACACCTTGGTAGATTCTTAATCAATGGGGCTAAGGATTATTAATCAGAAAAATAATCAGAAAATAATCACAAAAAGCAAGTTAATGCTGAAAATGAAATTAATTATGAATATTTTAATGTTTAGAGAATGATTAAATTTGTTATCGAAATCACATTAATCAAGCAATAACTGCATTAATGAAGGAATTATTCGGGATAAAAATGACGCAATCGTCAACATAACTGAGTTGCGAGAAAGCAAAGTATCCACGTTTGACAGTCGATGATACCGGGTGTCTTCGAAGATGGTTTGATCAGGAGCACTGGGTGTCCCAAAAAAAAGTATACAGATTTGGTCGACCCTAGTGATGAGAATTTAGCGCAAATCAATCCGAACACATTTTAAAAACATACCTCGATAGTCAACTTGAACATAGATACCTTGTTTGTTGATATTGATGCTTTGAGAGTTGAAATATTAATCTTCAAAGGACAAATTTGCTTCCACCTCGAAACCAGAGCTTTGGCGTTTGGGCCTAAGCAAATTCTTAANTTAAAGCACAGTGAATAAGTCAACAATAGACTTGAACAAATTTGAAACAGGAGGAGAAAAATTAGAAATTGCGAAACAGATACGTTTTAAAAAGTGTAATTTACGTGACACTTATCATCAAGGGAGCTCTAAAGTAAACTTCATTCATTTCAATATAAACAACTGATTTCACGACTTAGGCCAAAACGCCAAAGCTCTGGTTTGGAGGTCGAGGCAAATTTATCCTTTGAAGATTAATATTTCAACTCTCAACACATCAATGTCAACAAACAAGGTATCTATGTTCAAGTTGACTATCGAGTTATTTTTTAAAAATATTTTCGGATTGATTTGCGCTAAATTCTCATCGCTAGGGTCGACCAAATCTGTGTACTTTTTTTTGGGACACCCGGTAGTTATCAATATTTTGCTTGAATCAACCCCATTAATTAAAGATGACAGATGAAAGTTGCAGTGCTCCCTGGAAATTAGTCATTCTGCTTACATAAAATTTTTATATCAATTTTTTATGTCCAACTATGCTATGAAATCAAACAGAAAGTTTATTAGATCAATTTATTTTGCATCCGAACCCATTAAACTTCGTTTCATACCGGGTGGCCCAAGACAGTAAACCGAGAAAACTTGTTACACGTAATAGACTAATCCACTGAAATCACTGACATAAGCGTTTTTTTATAAGAAACTAAGAATTTGAGCCAGTACTGAATACCCGGTGATCCAAAACAGTAAACCGAGAAAACTTGTTACACGTAATAGAATAATCCACTGAAATCACTGATGTAAGCGTTTTTTATATAAGAACCTAAGAATTTGAGCCAGTACTGACAATTTCTTAAAATTATCAGATTTCGGGTACTCAAAATTGTTTACGAGTTTCTTAACCCTATTACTACCAGGGGGGGCACAAACTGCCCGTGGCAATTATGATGTGATGTAGTGTCATCACTTCAAAAGTTAAAGAGCCAAGGTTTTGTAACTTTCCTAAAATTTAATAGGCTAATTCAAAATGGTAGACACTGATCACGTGACCAACGTCTTTTCGACACGTGGTCCACTAGTAAATTTAATGAAGTGAGTCTAGTTTTTGTCAAGATGATCACAGATCATCGAGAATACCACCATTCGATAGCTCTCGACGAGAGCTTTTAGATGATGTATAATTTTATTCAGTTTAGATGACGTCAGAAATTTTAAATTTGATGACATCATCAAAGTTTATGATGTCATATAATTAATAAAAAATGTAATAGCTAAAATTTTATTGTCAAATTTGGTTCTCTGGATCGTTTTAAATGATTTCAAGGCATTTCAGAGTATTTGCATACGTAGTAAGGGCTTTTAATGAAACAATGAAAACCTGTTGTAACTAAATAATGAATACATGAAATGAATAATGAGTTTAAATAGATATTATATTTCCGATTTTTGCTCTTTGATGATTTGTGATACATTCTAGAGCCATTGTGGAAGGAATTACTAACCAAAACTTTCAATATTGCCAATATTGCCAATAGTTGGAAAATATTGCCATTTTCCTCAATTATGACGTCATGGTGGCCTCATGTATGTAATGAAGAATAGAAAAGTGCCCTATTGTGTAGATTTTGTTACTGTCCACCATTGTACCAAGTCTCGCTCTCGTATCTGCGTTATTTACTGAGTTATGTAAGGGGCATTTTATGCCCCCCCCCCGGTACTACAAGGGTCCAAAAAGCCCGTATTAATAGGGTTAAAGGCTCCATAGCAATCTTCATGTTTACTACCTGTGCCCTCGTGAACATTTCAAAGCAAAATTTGTTCTAGCCTTTCTAATGTTTAGACATTACTCAAGAACCTCCCGACTAATATGATACAGGAAACAAGTGAAAATAAAATAACAATATGCTATGGATTTCCTTGACCAAAATGAAGAGTTTCTTGCCTACATTCTTTCTATTTTATTGTATTTTGATTGACATCGCAAATTGGCAAAAGCTGTGACTTAGTGAAACACATTCTTTATATCTCTTTATATTGTTGTTGACATCGAGCCTTTGGCAAAAGCTTAACTTCAGTTACCTGATGGGCGCTGTACAAACCGCTCGGCCACTCATCCCATAAACGGGAGCCGCTCACCCTCCCCCCCCCCATTATCTAATTCTGATCATGTTCGTTTTCTTTCATATTGGTAAATGTTATCTTTGTTTGAAATTCAATTTCTTTCCAAAAAGTTGCACCCTTTAGTGAATATCTAGAAGCTACACTAAATATAATAACAAGTTTGGCTCTTTTTAATGAGCCTGTTTTATAAGCCCTCCGCAGCTGCTAGGAATATTGAAGCGCGAGCAAAGCGAGTGCTTTCATTTTCTAGTATGCATAAGAAGTCATCTTTTGCAATTTTATATGAAATTTGGAATCTTTCATGACTAAAAGGCTTTATTAACGACCTATGCTAATAAGTTGTGTCTAGGAGGGATAAAATTAAATTTTAATAATAATCTCTAGCGATTTCGCTGTATGCTGCAAAATCAAGTAACTCGGTAAAGATAAATGCTCACATATCTATTGTGCAATTCCTACAAACAAGTTTGCCTATTTAAACACTTGGAGATTAGCAGTGTTGAACAAATTCTGTTGTTTTTCTAAAAACTTGCAGTTTCTTGGGGTCGCCTGACCCGAAAAGATGCATTCTCGATGTTTTAGTTTCCGTTATATGACGTTAAGCTCGATATTTAGATGAACTCCTAAAACATTCTGTTTGTTTATCTGTGACAATAAATAATATCCCATATAGTATTTTTAGCACTTGCTTCCTGCAGTAGTCGAATTGCCAATTTTTCGCTGTTAAAAGGAAAATGCACACCCATAAGGCGTTTTGAAGATGGAGGAGATAACTAAACATTGGTTGTGCTTTCTATGACCTGCAAAAATACGGCGTTTTCTGATTACCATCTTTCCTTTCCGCGGTTTACGTACAATGAACTTACTTAGGTCATTTATATTCGTCACAATCTTGGGTGAAATGAACATGTTACGTCTCTGAATATCAATCTCACTTTGTTCGTAATCTTGAGTTTCTTCTTTGCACAGATTAAAATTGATTAGAATAAGCTCCAAACCTACCAAATTCTGAAAATATTAAACTTCGCGAAGACGGATACATATTTTCCAATTAAACACAAACGAACTTTAAAAAAACGGTCGGTTCCAGATTCGTCACGGTGACTCGCTAATGAAAACAGGACTTTCTCCAGAAGGCCTTCCAAACCTGCCAAGCTTACCGTTGACAGTATTTCGCTGTCAATCAAACACGAATTCCGGGTCTACCATGTCCACCGTTTTCAGATTGGTACCATTCAAACGCACCTTATGTGTCTGTACGTACTGAATTGGATACAAAAAATGCTCGAGGCAGATGTTTAGATTTATCGTTTTTCAGCTGATACAGTGAGGTTCAATAAGTCTGACTGAGTCAACTACCAAAATTTATGTGATTTCATTGGTCATACAAAAGAAAAAAAACATTTTTCTGATGTTGTAGTTGGTATTCAGGAATATTTTATGGTATTTCATTATACATTGGCACAAGTGAAAAAAATTCTTGTTACAGAAAAAATATGCTACAAAATTACAAGTCCTTGATTGTTTGTTGAGCAACTTCCTTTCAATTCATCATAATGCTGGGAACATTATTATTCAATTATCTTTATTAACTTTCATAATACACAATATGACTTGCTTTTTAGGTAACGAATATAACCCTTAGAGCCCCAGAGACTAGGCAGTTATTCCTGCAATTTGTTGTTATTAGTAGCTTCTTGTAAATAACACCTTAATAGCTACGATAACATGATTAGCAAAAAAGCTATCGACATTTCAGCATTTCAGCAACAAAATTGCATTATTTAACTTTGTTGTCTATGATCTCTTTTTTGGTTCCTATCAAAATAGTTTCAGATAAGAGCTGACCTGGTCAGTCATGACCTTAGGATTATATTAATCGCCTCGATATCTGATATAACTTGTTGGATGGACATGCAAATCGATGTGTTTATAAAAATAAAATTGAAAAATGATGTCCCAGGTATTTTAATGAATTGGAAGGAAATAGATTACAATCAAAACATTCAAAGACCCTTGATTTTACGCTATATTCTCTTCACGGAACAGTTTACTTTACTCGTATCAATGTTTCATAACATGCCATAACATTTTCCCAAATGCCAAATACTACGTTAGAACAAATTTCTAGTTGGTTTTGATGAATGATGAGAATTAATAAATTTTGGTAGTGTAATAAGACTTTTAAACCCCACTGTATACTCATGTCTTCTCTTAACAGCCTATTGTTACATTCTACTTGAATGAGTTAGCCCCATCCAGGTTTCTAGGCCTCTTTTAAGCTTGCTTTATTTAATGTTAAGGCTTGAGCAATCAGCCGTAGAAATCCTTTTGTTTGCGATGGGCGATTGCAAGCAAGTTCATGTTTTAGTTGACTTCTTGTTTATTACTGGGTGAGTCAGAAAAAAGTATATATTTTTGTTGCAATGCTTCACAAAGAAGAAGTCATTTTCTTTTCTTAATTTGAATTTATGTGCATCGATAAAATATAAACTTAGATCTGCATATCTTGTTCACCTTTGTCGAGGCCAGAACATCAGAGATAGAAAGGATTTAGTGAAAATTTGAAACATTTAAATTGTTAAAAAGATCATCAAAAACAGTGGATTGATTTTGGCTTCACCTCTAACTTTTAAACAAAGGCAAGTCTTTTTCAATTTGGTTTGAGACTTGCAAATTGATATCAAAGTGAACGAAATATTCTTTTGTGATTAGAAGTGCCTGCTATAGCATCTGTTATTGTTGAGTGTGGTCTTAATCTGTTATACAAAGAAAACACTTATTTTTTGCTCATTTTAGTAGGAAATATCACACATTGCTTTATATTTTCAAATCAATAAATTGGTTCCAAACTGTACTGAACTGATTCCAAAATCAATCTCTAGTTTTTTATTGGTCCAAATTGTTTACTAAATATTTCCTATCTAT
This sequence comes from Aurelia aurita, assembly GCA_004194415.1. NCBI lineage: Eukaryota > Metazoa > Cnidaria > Scyphozoa > Semaeostomeae > Ulmaridae > Aurelia > Aurelia aurita. The sequence goes on from REGM01000179.1 coordinate 356,732, forward strand.
GTTGTACCTTGAAGAAAATAAAAAGGTGCCTAGATCTAAGATGATCTCTCTTTATTGCAAAGCAATTCGAATTTCGTAAAAGAATCGCTTCCTTTCTTTTCTGCTCTTTAGCAAAAATAGGTACTTTTTTGACTCACTCAGTAGATTTATTGAGAACTGAATTTGCTTGCAATCGCTGATCGCCTTTTCTTGAGAGTCAATCAAAAATGATGGATACTTTTAATATTCAGTCTGCACTTGTTGATTAAAAGCTAATCGCTCGATTTTTGACCTGGAAATCCCATTCAACAGAAGCAACAGTTGTATTTGCGGAAATCAAGCATATTAGTTCAAAATAGACTAGTTTATCGACGGATAGTTTGAAGTTGGACTGTTTTTCTTGGAGCAAATTTCTTTATCTTGTACTAATTTCCTGTGCTACTTTGCGTAATAACATATTGGTAACAGTCAAAATGCATGGTTTAGTAGAGCTACTGAGAATCGGATTTCTATTTTCTGAAACCTTCCTGCCTTTTCAGCTGCTTTCCAATAGGTCTATCGTGTGACCCAATAAAAACTGAAGCTTTTTAAAAAATCACCGAGAATTTATTGTTATATCTCTTAAATTCTCTTGTCCTGTATTTCTGTCAAAAAACCAAATAAATTTCAAAGATAATTGCTAATTTATTGTTTCAGTAGAGAGAGGACAAAATTATGCGATGAACAATCATATTTGAGCCATAGTATTTTACAAAACATCGTATATTTAACAGAAAGCTATTCGAGTGTCATATGATATGAGAGCTTTGTCATGGATTAAGAAGCCATTTTCAATGGTAGTGCAAAGATTCAATTGATAATCTTGTATGTGATTTTGAAGCATGCTTAAAAACATGTTAGCTAGCTTGTAAAAGTACAAATTCCCGCAAGTTCAACGCCATTTCAACCGATTCGTAAAATTTCAAATCCTTTGTGTCATTTAGGCTTCAACTTACTTTTTGGAGATTTCTCTCATAATTTTGAATGCGTTATTTCTCTCGCGAATTTGAAATTCTTATTTAGCCGAAAATTTCTTTCTTTGATTTGCCCTAAAACAGTCAATTACGCGCTGTTCAATCTGATGCAGATTTTGAATTATTCAGCGTTTTTGTGCCTATCGTTGACCGGGAAGTATCTTTCACGGGAAATGTTCCATTTAAGAGCAAAATATTGCATTCTAAATTATATATTGTTCCTTGCAAATTAAGTCAAAGCTTCACTCAGCCATTGGAGTTTGAATTTTTCAAATCACTTTATTGGTTTTTGCAGTATAAATGTTTTAGACATGAAATGCATTTTTTACTGACCCTGTAGATTGTATAAGATTCCTAGCAAAAATAGTATCCTCGGAGGACAAAGTTTGTCCTTTTGCCGACTGAAAACAGATAAGAACTGTCTAAGGAACAGAGAGAGAGAGACAACAGAAATGGTTGTTGATCGATATATCTTTAGTAATAGGTAATAACATTAAACTATTTTACAATGTTAATAGATAATTCTAATAGATACCTAATGATAGCTGAACAAATGCTATATACTGTACATTGCTTCAAATTACCGAGAATCAAATTTCGCGATTGAGAATTAAAAAGAACGGTTTTTGTGTTCGTACTCTATGCGCCCCGAATAAAGGCGCAACACAAATACATGCTCATGTCCTTATAACCCAATAAAAGCGCATGCGCTTACATAGGTAACTTTTTGCAAGGCTGAAAATTGTTCTAATAAACTGAAAATTTTTCAAAACCCCAAATCACACAATATTCGCTCATATGTGCATGCTCTTTTATGCGGGAGAATACGGTAAATTGAAATTTATCTGAAACAAATTTGGTCGTCGACCTAGTTACACAACAAGAGAACATTTGTTATGATTAACATGATGATTTCTTATATCTTGATTTCTTTGGAACACAATGTTTTCGACACTTGGTGTAAGGTTAGAATTCTTGCTACATCGTATTTTGCATATCCAGAGTCCAGCTTGGGTGACAGAACCAAAAAGAAATGATTTTTTTTTCTCGCTGACATAATACTCATATTTGACAAGAAATCTGTAAAGGCATTTACAAATCCATTTTTACTCCGTGTTAGCAATAGCAAAGCATCAAAGGTGGTGCGGTCAAGTTCATTGTGATGCTTAAATCTACAGCAATAGCTGAAGCTAAATTGATGTTTGTAAAATTATATGATAGGATTTTACAGCTTTGTTTCACATTAAAGTGCCAATTTTGCGAAAATTGGACTCATATATATTTACATAGAATCGGAAGAGTTAAAAATGGCTCCTTTTGGACCATTATGAAATACAATATTTGTTTTAAAACTGTCAGTCGGCCTTGTCTACGTTTGCCTGCTAGATAATCTATGTTGTAATAAAGAATCCTCTAAAACTGAACCGCGTAGCTTTCTGTTTCTTCCTCCTCTACTGTCACATAAAGCAATAGTTAAAGACTGTCTACTTGTTAAAAACACTCAGAAGCCTTCGTCTGAGCATAATTAATAGAAAATACACTTTGCAGAGCGAGGGAATGAAATGAAAGTACAGGTAATATTCATAATTTCTTATAGATTACCTACCATTCTGAATTTATCTTCATTATCTTCAGCGATGTTCACAATTTCCTCAACATCAATGTCATCAACGAATTGAATCAAGTCAGCCATTACTTCGAAAAATTTCAAAATTTCAGCTTGTACCTTCTTTGATCACGTGATCAAAGAGCCTCTCTTTGACTCACGTGTACAAAGTACAAGTAGAGTCTATGGGGTGGGTGGGAAATTTCGTGTATCCTGTGATAATTGGGAATTGTTTTTAAACAGACAGCGATTGTCTGGTCGATTGTTTTTCAACAAACAAAGCTTGTGATCATGCCTTGCGATATTACTTGTCTCCGGTGCAATAATTGTTCGAAAGCTCTGCTTGATTGGGAGAAAGGACAGGCTAAACAAATAGGATTTTATGTCTGTGTTGGGCTATTCAGTTTCTTGGGTGCACAATATTAGTAACCAGACCCGATTTCAAAGGAAACTATTTCCTTTGAAATCGGGTCTGGTTAGCAGGCTAGCCTTGCATTCAAGTAAGGATTGACTCATTGTTGCTGAAAACAGTAATGACGTCAATGTTAACATTGAAGGGCTTTCTCGGAATTTGATTGCAAGAACATACAGAGTTGAGGGCAATAGGACATCTTGTACGCCTAAGAAGTAACCTTATAGATTTTCCGTCGCAGCTCAGGAACAATGGAACAGAGTTTGAATGCTGCCTTTTCAGATATGTACTTTGATATTAGCTAGAAACTAGCTTCCTCATACTTTTTCATTGACATTTTTTACAGCTTTTGAAGGTTTAAATAACGTCCTCAAAGAACATTTTCAAGGCTTGTCAAGTCAGCTTATGAACTTTTTCTTGAAGGTTTCATTTTTTATAAAAGTTGTTCTTGTTTTTAGAAGCAATTAAAGTTTTTGAAGCTAAAAAACATGATTGTTATGTAATGGGATTTTCTAAAAATGATATATCTCCTACGACCTTCTCAATAATAAATTTAACGTGAGTCCCCCCAAGGGTCCTTTGATTTTCAACATAAAACAAAAGACCTATTGTTTGTTATCAAAGCTTCCTAACCAGTCTCTTTTCTATTAACTATGGTCTGAGGCCTAAAGTAGGGTCCTGAAGGGATAAGATGGAGTCTGGGATTCGCCTAAAATGATACTCTGGAAGTGGGGTATTTATGGTGGGACTGGTGGTTTATGAACAGGAATTGGGAATACCAAGAACAAAAACTTGGAATGGGATTTGATCACAGACAGCATGTATATTCACAAATACGTGACGAGGTTTTTCCGCAAAATATGACTGGGAAAATTGAGTCGAAGATCCCCACCCCCGTTCAGGATCCTCCTAATGGAAACTTCAAAACGGACCTGATTTTGCAATTGCTTTTGTGATAACGAAAGTCTGTCTCAAATTGGATGTCAAGTGAGATTTGAGATTACGCAAAATTACTCATGCAAAACACTTCAATTGTTGTTATTCGTGGACATTTTCACCAGACATCTAGTTTTAGACAGATTATAAAGCCGTTGGTAAGTAGCATTTCGTACATCTCAAGCATTTGATGCTTGTTGAAACATTAACGTACATTAACCCTCACATTTTATTCTTACGACAACATTTTTTGCTTATACAGCAATAACGAATTAATTGTTTAGCATATGAATCAAATCTTTAAAAAAGTGGCACGATTGGTTGATGCATCTTTCTTTTGATTTAATGGCTTGAAAGAAACTTAAGGTACTTTACTATAAGTATCCTTTGCAATCTTTGATATCTTGATTATTTTCAGAATTACAGTGTCTTCTGTGTTTCAAACACTTCCCCAGTTGGGACGTCATAAAATTGCTAAATCGTGAACCACAAAAGCTATGGATTTCTGCCTACCGCCATATTTTAGACCTTCGTAAACTATGGTTTTCCTTGAATATTTGTACCGTTTTTCCTCTATTAATTTACGATTTAAACGATTTTATTTTATTTCAAAGCTTTTCGTTAATTTTTCAATATAAAGAAAAATGCAATAATTCTGAAAATATTCAAGATATAAAAGATTGCCAATGAAGTCTAATAGCGAAGTACCTGACATTCTTTTCAAGCCATTAAATCAAACGAAAGACGCATCAACCATTGGTGCAATGTTTTTAAAGATTTTATTCCTATGCTTCATTATCTACATATTCTAAAGTCAAAACTCTTATTCCTAAAGCCAAACTCCCAACACCACTAGCTTTTTTTTCTACAATAGTACCATAAGTTTTTAATTTCCCTAAAGTTAATTTTTCTAACTAAAAGTCTATATTAAATGTTCTCTACGTCATGCCATTGCTCCCTCGGGATCGATCTGGGGATCGACTTCGCAAAAATTTCCGAAATATCACCTTCCTAAACTCCGGCTTGATAAAGGTATAAATAAATGGGTTCACCAATGCTGTAAAGAACCGAAGCATCATCAAGAAATTTAGAGCTTTTGCCGACATCTCCACGTTAGCTTTCAGATCCAAACAGAGCCTTACAATCATGAGTGGTGACCAAGCAACCAGCATAAGAACATACATGGCAGACAACATAACAAAAGCTTTGTGATATGCCCTAAATTTGCAATCGTCCTTTTTTATCTTCAAGCGTTGCTTTCTTTTGCGCTTTTGCACTTGGAGGGACTTGATCATTGATGCGAGAAAGAACAACATCACAACACTTGGCACGATGAAACAGCAAACCATTACAAAGATTGAATGCAAGGTTATTAGTTCAAACATCGTTTTCCTGTAAGCAGCGGATGACGGTTGCCCAGCAACAACCTTGTAACACCATGACAGCGGTAAAATGGCGACCACTCCCGCAATGATCCAAGTAGCACTGATAGAATTGACTCTCATACTCTCGGTGATAACTTTTCTGCTTGACAGTGGATGACAAATGACGATGTATCGATCGAAGAATATCAGAAACAGATTCAGCTCATTGACAATCACAATAAAATCGGACACAACGTTAACCGAGAAGAACAGAGCAACTATGTTTCTGCCAAATGCCATCATGATAGCTGATAGGGCTAGTAATGGGATGTTCAAAAGACCGGCAAAGAAGTCTGTAAATGCGAGGCTGATCAGCAAACGATTGTTTCGTGTGCGTAAGGTTCTCGTTCTGAAGTAAAGCGTCAGCACTGTGGAATTTGCGATTACAATGAGGAATGCTAGCAGCAGAAATGACGTGTAAAACCCTAAAACATCTTTTGAAATACTTTGAGGAAGGGAAGGCATTGTTCCCTTTGCTGCTTTGCTTGTTATGTTGTTGAGGCTCGAGTTCCATGATGCAATAGAGTTATTTGGCAGCAGACTTCCATTTAAATAACTTTCATTAAATAAGTTGTTGTTGCGATGAGCATCCATCTTCTGCTCAGGAGCATGGACTGCTGCTTTTGAATAATAATAAGATCTTGTAATAAGTTATTCTTTGTTCTGGTATGTACTTCAATCGTTTCACTTAGTTAATTCTGTGTTGGCTGTTTTTGGTCGAGCTCTAATTTCTTTATAAATCTGATGACTTCACAGACTTATAAAATTTGAAAGTATTCTGTTTACCACTAAAATGTCAATTTCTGGCAGACACGAGTTAAGACTCTGGTACAGTAAAAACAAAATGTCTACATTTTTTTATAGGCACTGAAGTAAGGCTTTAAATTTTGCAATTTATCATGTGTTGCTTTGCCTTGTCAGCTTTCTTTCTATTGCTGTAATTTAATTTGTACAACTTCCTAGGTCTCTTAGATGATCATTCTTCAAGTATGTGCCAAGATCACTATACTATAGCCTGAAGTAACAAAATGTTCGTTGCAAAGCCAACAATCCAGTCTTCAGAGTTCCAGAGTAGGTCAGCAACAGATAGATGCTAGAACTCTCTCCCCTGACGCAGCAAATTCTTCGCTTTCAAGTTAAAATCTATTCCTGCACAGTAAAGTTCAGGTGTGCTAGCCAATTATTCATGTAATGGCTTACTCGAAGTGAAATTGTAGTAGAAAATCTGGCTGATTCTTTAACTATGATTCCAGCTGCCAGAGTAACTGTTTGCGTTATTGTAAGCTATTGAATGAACTGAAACTCGTATATCTGCTGTAACTTTGTAACTGTATCTATTTGTCATGAAATCAACAATCAAATTTTTGTAAATCTTTTCTATGAGCCAGAAGCGATGCTTATGTAGCTGCGTTCTTTTTAAAATGTTAATTCTGAGTAGAAGGCTTATCCTGATTGTCTGCCAAATCCGTTTTTGTTGTTGTATCTCTGATTTTCCTTCATTTCTAAGCCTTGATTAACGCACCTCGTTCGCAATGAAGTTGTAACTTGTCTAATTTGCTGCTGGAGAAATCTTTGAAATAAAGAAGATTTTATCAAAGATTTCATTGCTCTAATCATCCGTGCTGATATTTGATCTTTCTTTGTAAGCTCCTTTTCCGCTTCTTTGTAATTGTTGATCGCTTTGTTCAGTTAGCTAGTTATTTTACTCCCAAGATTTGAATATTTTAAGTAACTTTTTAATATCTCATCTTTATTTGTAAGCTCCTACGTTCAATTAGCTTTTTATATNAGCTCCCTTATAGTTCTCTGCAGCTCTTAATCGCTGTGTTCAGATAGCTTGTTATTTTACTTCAAATACTCGATTCTTTCAAGCGACTCAATTAATGTTTATCTTTTTTTTTAATCTCCTTTCCAGTGTCTTTGCAGCTTTTGGTCGCTTTCATTAATTAATGTTTTGCCATTGGTTTGTAAAAGGTCAAATTTATATTTTATTTACAAGCTATCCTCAAACCATACTGAGCTGATTTCCACTTGTTGGCTAACTTAAATCTTTGTTTTCTTCTCCTTTATGGTTTTTGTATAAGGAGATCAATTTAATGCATTTTTAGAATGTTTCTTTAACGTAAGCAAGGCAATTTCCACGAGGTAGTTTCCTTGCTAATCCAAAAGAAACCCAGATGATTCTCCTTTCTTGAATTATTGATGCAATCTCTGTCGGGTTAGTTTTTAATTTCCCCTTCAACAACTCCTTTTAAGCTGATCACGATGTTTGCGTCAATCAACTTATTTCATGAGACGTTCTTGCAAGATGAAATTTGATTCCGCTGTGAAAATGAAAATGCAACACTTTAATGGAAGGAAACACATTGTAATAGAGTCAGTTGAAAGAACTAGTTCTTTTCAATTGACTCTGATTGTACCCATCGATTGGTCCAGACACGGGTAGCGAGGAACGATTTGGAAAATGAGTATACTTACCTCGCAAAATTGTGTCTTTCTCGTCTAGGCCCTCGATTTTTTCATTTGTGCCTAGTCCCCAAATCAACGAGAGCTGAGCACAAATGAAAATTAAAGGGCCTAGATAAGAAAACCACAATTTGGCGAGGTAAATATATCCAATTTACCAAATCGTTCCTCGCTACATTTTGTCCGGAAAATAGTTAGTATATTTGGTGATCAAAGAAAGCATCGCCGTTTTCCGAAAATGTACATTCATGCACTACGTGCCTATTTTACTGAATTATTGATCATTAAACTAAAGCTGAAAAATGACAAAATTTGATTGTAAAAAATCTTTTTCATTGTAGAAAATCTGACATTGGGGCGTAATGCATGATCGCACATTTTGGCAAACGCCTTACTTTTTGGGTCACCCTGTGCCACAAAGAATTCTTGCTTATTTCAAACTCCTGGGGCTTTGGTTATATGGTGTATTTGTGGCGAGCTCAAGATCGTTAAATAACTGAACTTTCCTTTACAGTAAAAACCCGCGTATAAGAACCTAGTGGATTAAGAACCTATAGGCTGAAATTTTGAAATTAGACCCCCATTATATAAGAACCAATTCAGCCTGAAATTTCAGGTTAGGTTCTTATTTGTAGATCATCACATTAGATTAAAACTCCAGTTGCTTAGTATTACTGAACCTATATGTTTATTGCAAAAAACTGCTACAAATGTATTTTTAAATGTCCTGTTCAATATTTCCAGTCCTGAGCTGTTCATTATGTTACTGAAGCTCATGTCTTTGGTAGTAGACCCATGTTTGTTCATCTTGCTCAACACCTTCTTCATGTACAAGGGACTTCAGTGAACTGACCGTGAATAATAGGCTTGAACTTTGAATCAGAATAAAAATATATTGGTAAAGCCCTGGATAAATTAAGAACCAATTTAAGAACCTTGACAGCCTCATTTCCCACTAAATACCCAATATAAAAGAACCTAGTTAGGCTGACTTGCAAAATGTTAGGTTCTTATACGCGGGTTTTTGCTGTAGTTTCTTTTGTTGGCGAGTAACGAGAAATCATTAGTAGGACAGAAATAGAATGAAAATATTTCAATAATTTGAAAGTTACCGATCAGAAATTGTACTAAGTCCCTGTTAATACCCTGCGAGCAGGAGTTTGTATCATGAGAGTATGTACGTAATGAACGGCTACTTAAGTTTAGCGTTCATTTAGCTCTTAGCTAGATCTACACAAAACGACTTCGCTGCATCTCCATTTCTCTTTTAATATCGCTTTAGATCGTCCTGAGTAGCCGGTATGAGTTTTAGAGTATTCTAAGAAATTTCATAAATAGAGTACGTACATGTGTTCAATTGCTCAAATGCAACTGTACCGCTCACCTTTTATTATATATGGATTTGTCGAAAACAGAATAAATACAACAACACAACACAACAGGTATGAATATCAAAGATACACGAAAGAGTTGAGAATGAATATCAGCAAGGCGGGGGTTAGTTCTTTTATACGTTTTGAATAATTGTTTGTATCATTTGTCTGGGCCAAAACGCCTTTGCCTCATTTCCGTTTCTCTTTTAATCTCGCTTTCCTTTGCCTTTAGTAGTTAGTACTTGGGGCTTGAGCAATTATTCGAGATTTGCTTAGAGTTTACGGTTTAGACATTTCTATGAGATTTCACAAATGAATTACGCAAGATAAGGGTCAAATCCTTACTGGTTGCCAGAGCACGTGGAAATCATCCAATTTCATGCTAATCAACCAATGACATCGCCGCTTTCTACTCCCTTGATACCACATCGGCTGTTCGGCAGTGATATCATCTGGGCCTAAGCTTCTCCTCGGATAAAACCCTTTCCATTGCCCTGAAAAAGTGTAGATAAAATTCTTAAGCTAGATGATTCACTTACCAATGATTCGGGCATCAGTTTGACTTCGTTTGTCGGTTGTACTTCTGCAAATTTTTATAAGAAACAACCAGTCTTTGCTAAATTGTAAAATATTTTGTCGGTCCTTATTTTTCTCTGTACACGCTCTCCGCTTCAGACAACTCACAAAAGAATTGCATCACAGATTTTTTCTAATATGATAGAACGATTCGATTTGCTTGAAGCACTCATGAATAGACCTTTTTACTTGCCAGAAAAGAGGCTTGGATCGAGCGTCCAAATGTGGTAAATTTTATGAAGTAAAACAAAAATTTGACCCCCGTTCTCAGTAGAAACACTGCTAGCTGTGGCATGAAGTTCCTTCGGATCGCAGAACACTTTTCAGAGAGTTAATCAACGACAACTTTACTCAAAATGAGTTATGAACGGTTAAGTTATACAGAGGCAAGTTTTGTTTACCTTTTGGACTTGTTTCTCGTTGTTTTCGTTCATTGTTATCTGATTTTGTCCTGTAACTGTTGCTGAACAAAAGTGCGAGCATGCAAGGGTTTCATTTTGCGAGTTTGCGAATCGAAGTTCGCTGTTTTCAACCGTTGTTTTCAAATGGAAAGAAACGTTGTTTCGATATTATGAATGATAAAATTACAAAACGTAGAGGAGGAAAGACATACAAATGCATAGACCTATCGATGAATTCAGGCAAAACACGTCAGACGAAGGCCTCAAAGTACATAAACGACAGAAAATATTTGCTGAAAGATCACTGTGTTTTGATTAAATATGTAATGGGCCTAGACAGTTGCATGATAAAATCAGCTAACAATGAACGAAAACAACGAAGAAACAAGGCCAAAAGGCGAACAAAACTTGCCTCTGTATAACTGAACCGTTCATAACTCATTTTGAGTAAAGTTATCGTTGATTAACTCTCTGAAAAGTGTTCCGAGATCCGAAGCAACTTCTTTCCACAGCTAGCAGTGTTTCTACAAAGAACGGGGGTCCTGCTTTGGTTTTCTTCCTCAAACTTTACCAGATTTGGACGCTCGATCCAAGCCTCTTTTCTGGCAAGTAAAAAGGTCTATTGCAAATAAACAAAAAGAACAAGCAGTTATTTTCGGGTGTGCTAAAGATGCACGGTTTTGCTGCTTTTGCACTGTATTTGCTCTTTTTGTTCAAATCAGATGTGTGAATAGTTTTCACACATCTGATTTGATCAAAAAGAGCAAAACCGTGCATCTTTAGCACACCCGAAAATAACTATTTGTTCTTTTTGTTTATTTGCAATTCATGAGTGCTTCAAGAAAATCGAATCGTTCTATCATATTAGAAATGCTCTGTGATGCGATTCTTTTGTGATACAAAGTTTACAGTTGTCTGAAGCGGAGAGTGTGTACAGAGAAAAATACGGACCGACGAAATATTTTACAATTTAGCAAAGACTGGTTGTTTCTTATACAAATTTGCAGAAGTGCAAGCGGCAAACGAAGTCACACTGATGCCCGAATCATTGGTAAGTGAATCATCTAGCTTAAGAATTTTATCTACATTTTTTCAGGGCGATGGAAAGGGTTTTATCCGTGGAGAAGCTTAGGCCCAGATGATATCACTGCCAGAAGTCACTGAAACTTGTCTGCGATTTTGAGATCTAATAGATGCGAATGTGTTTAGGTTATTGCTCATGGCAATATGGATAATCGCTGAAATGCTCATCTTACATCTCATTTGTGGCGATTTCTATCGATATTTCAACAAAGGTAATATNGAGGAAAGACATACAAATGCATAAACCTATCGATGAATTCAGGCAAAACACGTCAGACGAAGGCCTCAAAGTACATAAACGACAGAAAATATTTGCTGAAAGATCACTGTGTTTTGATTAAATATGTAATGGGCCTAGACAGTTGCATGATAAAATCAGCTAACAATGAACGAAAACAACGAAGAAACAAGGCCAAAAGGCGAACAAAACTTGCCTCTGTATAACTGAACCGTTCATAACTCATTTTGAGTAAAGTTATCGTTGATTAACTCTCTGAAAAGTGTTCCGAGATCCGAAGCAACTTCTTTCCACAGCTAGCAGTGTTTCTACAAAGAACGGGGGTCCTGCTTTGGTTTTCTTCCTCAAACTTTACCAGATTTGGACGCTCGATCCAAGCCTCTTTTCTGGCAAGTAAAAAGGTCTATTGCAAATAAACAAAAAGAACAAGCAGTTATTTTCGGGTGTGCTAAAGATGCACGGTTTTGCTGCTTTTGCACTGTATTTGCTCTTTTTGTTCAAATCAGATGTGTGAATAGTTTTCACACATCTGATTTGATCAAAAAGAGCAAAACCGTGCATCTTTAGCACACCCGAAAATAACTATTTGTTCTTTTTGTTTATTTGCAATTCATGAGTGCTTCAAGAAAATCGAATCGTTCTATCATATTAGAAATGCTCTGTGATGCGATTCTTTTGTGATACAAAGTTTACAGTTGTCTGAAGCGGAGAGTGTGTACAGAGAAAAATACGGACCGACGAAATATTTTACAATTTAGCAAAGACTGGTTGTTTCTTATACAAATTTGCAGAAGTGCAAGCGGCAAACGAAGTCACACTGATGCCCGAATCATTGGTAAGTGAATCATCTAGCTTAAGAATTTTATCTACATTTTTTCAGGGCGATGGAAAGGGTTTTATCCGTGGAGAAGCTTAGGCCCAGATGATATCACTGCCAGAAGTCACTGAAACTTGTCTGCGATTTTGAGATCTAATAGAAGCGAATGTGTTTAGGTTATTGCTCATGGCAATATGGATAATCGCTGAAATGCTCATCTTACATCTCATTTGTAGCGATTTCTATCGATATTTCAACAAAGGTAATATTCTTCGACCAGAAAATGAATGCAGCTCCGGCTCCAAATAAGATATATTTCTATACATGTAAACAACTCTGGACGGATATCTCTACAATTGATTTATCAAAAAAAAAATGCGAATAACTGCAGTAATTTAGCATCCATTTCACATTTTGTGAGGGTACTAGAAAATTCACCTCGAACAGCCGATGTGGTATCAAGGGACTAGAAAGCGGCGATTTCATTGGTTGATTGGCATGAAATTGGATGATTTCCACGTGCTCTGGCAACCAGTAAGGATTTGACCCTTATCTTGAATTACGCACATGTGTTCAATTGATTAAGAACAACTTTACCTCTCACTCCTTATTATATATAGATTTGCTTAAAAACAGAAAATCCTCTTTAAAAAGCTAAGAACGGTTAATCAACAAGGTAGCTGTCAATTATATTTTACAGTTTTGACTATTATTTGTGTCATCTGTCAGGGAAAAAACGATTTTCCCGTACAATCGTTCCTCCTTTAATCTCATTTTCGATCGTCTTGAGTAGCTAGTACCTTAGGGTTGTACAATTATGCCAAGTTTGTTTAAATTTTATGGTTTAGAAAATTATATGAGATTGCAGAAATGAATTACGTACATGTGTTCAATTGATCAAAGCTAACTTTACCGCTCACCCTTTTATACATGAGTTTGTCGGAAAACAGACAAATCTTTTATCACTCCGCTAAACTNAAAAACAGAAAATCCTCTTTAAAAAGCTAAGAACGGTTAATCAACAAGGTAGCTGTCAATTATATTTTACAGTTTTGACTATTATTTGTGTCATCTGTCAGGGAAAAAACGACTTTCCCGTACAATCGTTCCTCCTTTAATCTCATTTTCGATCGTCTTGAGTAGCTAGTACCTTAGGGTTGTACAATTATGCCAAGTTTGTTTAAATTTTATGGTTTAGAAAATTATATGAGATCGCAGAAATGAATTACGTACATGTGTTCAATTGATCAAAGCTAACTTTACCGCTCACCCTTTATTATACATCTTTTATCACTCCGCTAAACTATATTTCTTGTGAAGTAGAGCTCTTTCTCTTAGCCATGGCGAACCGGCAAGAAATTTTACCATCATTGTGTAATGTAGACTAATAATCATCCAAATTTGGCAACATCTTTTAAAGGTAGAAACAATTTTAAATCCCTGAACTTGTAGACATTTTCTAATTCGTAATTGGATGGCTAATCATAAGTCTACTTAACTCTTATCACCCATTTCTGACCTCACTCTGATTAGCAACTTTAATCCTATTTGGACCGGGGGCGTTTTTTGCCCCTCCCCCTACCAAACATTCTCAAATATCTCCGCCGCTAGTGTAGCTATGAAGCTGCAGCTCTTTGACTTTTGCTAAAATTTAATTGGCTACCAAATTTTAAAATTCTCAATGTCCATTGTTGCACCACGGGACCTTCAGATGCCCTTATTTGGAGACAGGTCGCAAAGAAAATCTTAAAAAGCTCGCTAATTTCTCACAACTAACGCTAATCATAAAATTATATGCACCATTCGATTTTTTTTTTATATAATCAATTAGAAATTTACAATACATATTACTAACTACACTACTTACAAAACACTATACGATACTACTAGAACGATACCCCGGGTAGCAATAGACTGTGTCTACCCCGCGGCCATTACATAGAGGTGAGAAAAAAATGCACAGTTGAAACAAGTTCACTATTAACTGGTATCTGTATCTCCATTTGTTCTTTCAAGTTAAAGCCATAACCGTACTCAAATATTAAGCAACAATTCCAAAGCAAAAACCTAGGCCATGGGCCATAGGGTGCAGTTTTTCGGTTTACTTTATCGACTCATAGACGGGGGATCGCTGTGTACATTCTGTGCAAAGCAGAGAGAGGCAGGCTGGCGAAAACGTTCGAAAATCGATCGCTCTGTTACCGTTCGATGGTCAGAGGTCAGGGAGAAAGTGACTTTGACAAGACTTGCATCGAAGAAGTTGCAAATTTTTAACTTTAAACATAGCAGAAGAAGAAACAAAGTACTGGAAAGTATAGTTTGATGATTGAGAAACATTTTGATATGCTGTAACAGAGATTTGGGGCTGGGATGCCGGATTGCGAGCGAAGACAAAACAGTTTATTGAATTTGGCTGAAGATGAAGTTTCACTCCTTGTATTATTTATATAACATTAGTATTTAACTTTCATTTTGAATTATTGCATTCGAACAATTACGCAGTGCAGAAGTCAATAAAAGGAGACACAACACAGACGGGGAGAGGTGCAACAAGTGAAACCCAACGCAAAGGTGTTACAATTAATTATTTTAAATTTTGAACTTGTTATCGTCGAGTCAACCTCCTGGGCCTCCTGTGGCATTATCTGTTTGTTTACGTAAACTGTCTATTCCTTATTAATTTTAAACGACTAGTTATTGACACGCTTTCCTATCTTTACGATTATAAATCATAAAAATGTCTTTTTATTGCTGTCACATTACAGTATATTCGCACAAAGATCTGATATATCTGTCAAGACTATTGCCAACTTCGTTCCCAGGGTGTTCTTGCATCATACAGAAATCACAAAGCCGAGTGAACACACAATACGAAAATCCGCGCAAAAACTCAGTGGATTAGCAGCCATGATATATTTGCGGTTGACTAGGTAATGCTAATTTTGCGACCTCGATTCCAAACAACAAAGTGACATTGTAATGAATTTTGCTCAGTGACAAAATTGTGTTTTTATGTTAAATTATGTTTTTTTGTAATAATTAGTACGTTTTTGAGAAATAATTTATGTTATAGATTGTTTTCAAATACTAATCAAATTGCAGAACGACCACTTGTATCCCAGAGCAGAGGTAGAGCAGTGAACTCACTCTGGGTACGAGTTTGGACCATTGCAATAATCGCAAAAACATTTAGATAACTATTACGTCCTTTCATGTCGACGATACATGTAGCAGTTCCATTAACTGTACAATTAAGTGCGGTTAGACGTACTTTTAGGCTATGCACTGCACAGGAAGATATATCGTTAGTTATTAAGATACTTTTTCAAAGCTCGTATAACTGACAAAACATGACACCATGTTGGTTTTAATCGGGCGAATACTTGTGCTGTAAACATCCCCGATGAAAGTCACAATAAAAATGAAGACAACTAACAGGTATCGGGTTCGCCAAAATGAACTTCATACTTTTGACAGATAACTCCGAGAAAATTTCTATTTCTTCGCGTTTGGCGTTTAAACGACCTAATTTAACTTGTGAATATTGCTGGTTTGTTTAATTCACCTCTAAGTTGTGGAAAAACGGTTTACAAAAGCTATCTGAGCTTTTAAAAAAACAGGATTGTTGTCAAACACGTAAAGTTAATTTTGGCGCACGCGGCATTAGAATGTATATTCAACTCTTCCACGCAGAGACTATCAGAAAAAGGAATCATGTCAGTTACTCGTTTAAACAAAACGTCAAAATTTAGGATGGAATCATCATGCAATTAAGTACTCAGTCTCCTAGCGAGAGCTACTCATTTTCTGCCATAGAAAAATAGCAATAAACAAAGCGTAAGGCCCTTCATCATTTATTTATGATAACTGCTTGCGTTCTTTGAGCACAGTCATTTCAGAGATTGAAACGAGATTATATTCAAAAAATGTACTGTTTTACTGTTTCATTAGGAAAATATGTTGAAATGGAACTTATTTATCCTAAGTAAAATGTTGTTTAGCTCAGAAATTTTTCTTTTTAAATATAAATCTTCAAAGCGAATTTGCGTGACCTAGATAACAGGATATTAAAAAAGTCGCACAGCAAACAGCTTATGGATTACGGGAAAATGCCTGAAATTAAATAACTCATGGTAAGATGAGAAAAGAGCATTAATAGTACAAAATACTCACGGCAGTACAGCTGATTGGCTGTACGGTGTGGCTCTCAGAAAGGTCGCTAAACAGCACGACTATATTCCCTTGCACTGAATTCACACTTTTGCACACGTTACTTCACGATGCCCAGTTAAGGTTTGCGTTTTATGACACAGGAGGCCTTTTTGGGCAAACGCCAAAAGCGGCAATACAAAACGCACCAAATTTGAATTCAGTTTAGCATCCTTTTACCGGGGAGGGGGGGGTGGGTACATAACATGTTGAGAGTACGGGTAAGTGCCGCCCAAATGGGTGGGTTTTTGGGCCGAAAATTCTCTAAACAAGGGTCATTTTTTGGCAGATTTTCCTCAGACATGGATCGGTTTGGCTGAAATCGACACAACATCGTTAAAAATGGGTAGTTTTCCGCCAAAATTCATCATAAAAGTGGGTACGAAGGTGAATTTTAGCAATTAGAAGAGGGTAGCTTTCTGAAAACCGGGCGGCAAACCCCCGTACATCCACAAGTCGTGTACCCCCCCCCCCGGATCCTTTTGCTAACTGCATTCTGCTGCCTATTTAGGATTTAGGAGGCCAATGTTTGGCAGTAAGGCAGGCCAATAGGGCAGGACATTTATTCAATCATTCGTGTTACATCGATGACAATCATTGATATTACAATAATGCAGCATCGAAATGTTCTCCCAATGCGATTGATTCTCCCAGTTCTCCCAAAAGTGTTCTCCTAACTTTCAAATTGCTGCTTACTCGCAGATATTATCGCCTGGCATCTGATGTGAGACAGACATGAATTCTTTCTTTGTATTTTTCTTTTTGCGTATTGTCATTTTTAATTGTAATATCAATTATTTCATGGTGGGAACTCTGATGACCTAGTGTCTATTCCCGCCATGATAGGCACAGTAGATGTTGGGGCAAGCATTTATCAATACAATTGTTCAGCGCTAATGTCGTTGACTCTTAGCTTGAAGAAATCTCTTATTAATGTTGTCCATGACGAAAACGCAAGAAAAATCGTATAAATACTTCGGTCTTTCGCCCTTTATGTTGAATTCAATTCATTAAAATCCATACAGCAGTCTTGGTGCTATGAATGGTCAAAAGTGGGAAATTTTTTCTGGCTCTTCCAGTACATATTTGGGTTTTCGTTAGTGAAAAGCTCTAGAACTTAACAAACAAGATCCTCTATTATCCATAATGGTAATGATTCATCGTTTTGGTAATATTGGTTTCTTGTTCCGCATGAGTAGATTAGGGCAGCCTATGAAATTACAGGCTTTAAGGGCATTACACACGGGTCAAAATTTGTTGGCAACATGTACGCCGAAATTTGTCTCCGTAAATGTTGAATCATGTGCCTAAATTTGTTTGTATACGTTCCCAAAATTTTATCAACCTGTTTAACGAGAATGGAAACATTCATTCTTGGCAACATTATCGGCGATGTTGAACGGAATCTAGCCAATCTAAAGCAATCTTTCCAATCATTTGATCCCGTGAGTTATCATCATGAATGCGTGGTGAATAAATGTCATTCTCCATTCCTATATGTGTAAAAATCAACAAATATTGCGAACATTCGTTGCTCAAAATGTTGGCCATACTTTGGCAACAAAGCTCACTCGTGTATAATAGCCTTTGAATTGACCAGCCCAATAGATTAGTAAATATATATCAGCATTTGCCGAAATGTAATGTCGTGAATTAATGTTACTCTGCTTTCCACTCAAATAAGCCTTACGAACAGCTCCTCTGTTAGATTGGGTATGCTTCCAAAATAATTAATAATAAATTGAGTACAGTCCGATTTCGAGGTATCGTCTATCTTATTAAAATTGATCCTCGCAAACTCATTGCACTTTCATATTGCTCTAGAAGAACTCGTGCTCTTTGTCATGGTAAAAAACAGTTGGCCCCCTTTGGGATGATTTTCAAGATTGTCCTTCTTATAGTTTAAAGACCGAAGCAATGTTCCATTTGTTAATAAATATTGCAAGGTTAACCAATCCAGCAGAAGAGCTCTATATGAGTACAGCATGGTGGAAAATATCAAGCCCTCTCGGTCATCGTTGGTCAATACTTTTGACCTCAGGCTTGATATTGTTCCATGTTGCCCGCGAAAAAAGTTAGTATTGGTATAGTATATAAGCTTTGAAAATAAGTAATAAACATGATATATATAAATACTGTATCAAAGGAGTACCAAAGGTCAGTTGTCAGGTCTGCCCTTTAAATTGTGTTATTTTGTTGATATCTTTAACAACACAAACTTTGAAAATGAGTGATACTTAGGAAATATTTCAAAACGGAAGACAGAAAATTAAATGAAAAATAAACTTACATTCTGACTGCGTCACTTCTCCTCCAGTCTCTCCTCTTATACTGAAGATCCTGTGGTGTGCATCTATGCTGTTTCACAGAAGTCCACGATCACGCTAAGTAAGAAAATACGAAACATTGAATTATCCCACAATGTCGCCACTTGCTAATGGGATTCCAAAATGACACACTAAAATTTAATTACAAATTTCTGGCTGATGTTCGATATCAAAGTTTGATTTAATGAGATTTTCGAAACGGTAGCTAATTTCCCGCTGATTTGGTACGGTCCTTCCCATGAACCACTGAAGCCAGTTTTAACAATTTTTAATCGCTTTTTGAAAACACCTGCCGATTATTTCGAGCTTTCAATCCTGCTACATACTACACAAGACTCATTACATGCATCGCAGTTATTGCTCCGCTTCAATTCAATTCCATACCTAAAACTGCTGCTAGACCACCTACCACCTTTAGACGTTACTATCTTCGTCCAAGCCATCGCTCTGCCTTAATATCACTATATAATGCAAATGCAAAACCTCTCGAACTTGTACTCATAAGATTTTGTGGGACCCTAGGGAAAAACTAAAGTTGGGCTCATGGATAGACAAGTATAGAATTAAAATGGTAGAATCTGATTTTTTCAATCATTTATAGAACTAAATTTCTGAGCTGCAAGAATTTTTGTTTCTTTAATCAGCGTGCAATATTTAATCTCGAAAATGCTCTGATTCGCAGAATTAGATCAAATGAGGTCGATCAGCACCTGAAAAACATCGACACCAGCAATGCGAGTATTGGATAGCAATGAAAGACTTTTAATCTTGTGGGCAATTAAATCATGGGCGGTAGGAGACGCGTGGATTGCTTTTTGAAAAAAATTGTGGTCATTGGTTGGGGTTATTAAGATTAATTAGCCGCGATGTTTTCAGAGCGGCTTCCTGTTATTTTGTAGCCACTTACGGATGACCCGGCAGACGCTAATCTGCGCAATCCACGCGTCTCCTACAGCCCATGATTAAATCATTCATCTTGCTACTGAAAATAGCTTTCCCATCTTCTCACTCTTGGAATTCGAATTCTGAGCCGTTTTGTCATTGTAGGTTAATTGGCTATCCTCCGTCAAATGAGACTACCAAGTTTAATCCAGTATTCGTATATGTGTGATTCGGGGGTGGGTACTTGATCAGATCTTGGTTGAGGACAAGCTTAAAAACATACCCGTTTTATACCAAATTTTTGAAATTGTCTTCCTGAACTTATACCAATTTTCTAAAATGTCTACCCAACCTTATACCAACTGTTCCAAAAATTGTACCCACCTGANGTCTCCTACAGCCCATGATTAAATCATTCATCTTGCTACTGAAAATAGCTTTCCCATCTTCTCACTCTTGGAATTCGAATTCTGAGCCGTTTTGTCATTGTAGGTTAATTGGCTATCCTCCGTCAAATGAGACTACCAAGTTTAATCCAGTATTCGTATATGTGTGATTCGGGGGTGGGTACTTGATCAGATCTTGGTTGAGGACAAGCTTAAAAACATACCCGTTTTATACCAAATTTTTGAAATTGTCTTCCTGAACTTATACCAATTTTCTAAAATGTCTACCCAACCTTATACCAACTGTTCCAAAAATTGTACCCACCTGACCTCATTCCAATTTTTAGAAAAATCAGAATAATGAAATTTAATACGTATTTTGTACCAAAATCATGCCAGTCGATACCATTCCTTACACCGAAATCGTGAAAATCGGTACTGCTTCTTATTCCAAAATGTTGAAAATGGATACCGATCCTGGCGGCACGTCCCCAGTACCCACAATATGCATAGCACCCCTCCAGGATGTATGATCATGAGTCGTAGTTTGAAAGTTCAGCAATTCAATCAATAGCGGTAGTTTGGACGATTGTAATATGTCTGCTACTTAATCTCCTACCGCCTTTAAATCACACTGATATTGGCTTCTTGCAGATTCCTTTAATTTGTTGCTGCTGTGCTTAAGAAGCTCCCAAATTGCTGATGGCTAAAATTTCAATAGGGCTTCAGTTTTCTTCAATAATTTCAAGCTGATAAAATATAAAGAAACTGTTAGAATTAGATTAATTGGCAACTTTCAACTTTCCTATTAATTAGAATTTACTTCTAATTTCATAGAGCCCACTGAGCAGAAAAGGCCTCCAATCTTTAACAAAGATTGTGTAATTTTCAAGTTACATTTTCAATTAAATTTAACGTTAGGACAAATAGTTTTGAATTAAATTTGCTACTTTACTAAACTTTTGCTGCGAGCATTTCTTTGAATTGAATGGCTCGAAAGAAACTTTAGCTACGTTGCTATAATTCTACCGTTGGACTTTTCCTACATCTTGAACAATTTTCGAAATAACAGCGTATTTTATATTTCAACTCTTTTGATGATGTGACGTCATTAAACTTCTAAATCGCAAGCCAGAAGAGTGAAGACTTGTGCGTGATACCATATTGTACCGGGTGTCCCAAAAAAAAGTATACAGATTTGATCAACCCTAACGATCAGAATTTAGCATGAATCAATCTGAAATCATTTTTAAAACATTACTCGATAGTTAACTTGAACATAGATACCTTGTTTGTTGACATTGGTGCTTTGAGAGTAGATATATTAATCTTCAAAGGACAAATTCGCCTCCACCTCCAAACCAGAGCTTTGGGGTTTTGGCCTAAGCAAATTCTTGAGGCACAGCGAATAAATCAACAATAGACTTGACAAATTTGAAAAAAATTAAAAAATACACAATAAATGCGTTCCACAAAATATAATTTACGTGACGCTTATCATCAAGGGAGCTCCGAAGTAAACTTTATTCATTTTAAGTGAAACAAATTGTGGATATTGCTTAGGCCAAAACGCCAAGCTCTGGTTTGGAGGTTGAGGCAAATTTGTCCTTTGAAGATTTATATCTCTACTCTCAAAGCACCAATGTCAACAAACAAGGTATCTATGTTCAAGTTAACTACCGAGTGATGTTTTAAAAACGATTTCGGATTGATTTATGCTAAATTCTGATCGTTAGGGTTGACCAAATCTGTATACTTTTTTTTGGGACACCCGGTAGAAATTCATGAACTATGGTTTTCCTGAAAATTATTCTATTTTTCCTCAAGAACTTTAGAAATTACGACGTTTTCAATTTTTTTAAAAATTGTTTTGAATTTTCTTAAAAAAGAAGAAAACTCTAATTCTGAAAACATTCAAGATCTCAGAAAAGTCCAACAGTAGAATTATAGCAAAGCAGCTAAAGTTTCTTTCGAGCCATTCAATTAAAATAAATAGTTCACATAATTTTATATCAATCTTTTGTAAAGATTTGGAACCTGTGCTCTCCTTACAGAAAAGTAACGCTACTAGAAATTAATATGAATTAAATACACACAACTTAAAGTAACGCGAATGAGATTAAAAAAATCATCCAATAAAATGACTGTTTTTAGTACCGCGAAGATGCTAAAAACAAAATTTCCGCGACAAATCAAAACTAATTTTAAACTTTGTGTTGACTTCATGCAGCCATAATTTCCTATAATCAAGTAATAGCAGCATTTCTCTAATCTAAGGCTAGTACAGCAATGTTGAGAAGTTCCACAGACTACAGTTAATACCAAATACGAAAGTGACAGGCATTTTCAACCAATCAATTTTATAATTTTTTATCAAACATTGCTTGAGCTATGCACATGAAATTAGAAAATGTTAAAGATTGCTCTGTAAAGTGCAAAATGTCCACTGCTAACCATTTGCCCTAAAGCAGAGTGTAGTACTCACTTGAACGCTCATTTTAATGATTCTACCATGGAGCAATGCGGACACCATTATTATTTTTTTTCTTTCTCGCCACGCTCGCAGCGCTCCTCCGAAGAGGTTAAGGTAGTAGGTAGTAGCCGCGGATAACAAATTAATTGAAAATAAAGGTGGCTCCTCCGAAGAGGTTAAGGTAGTAGCCGCGGATAACAAATTAATTCAAAATAAAGGTGTCCGCATTGCTCCATGATTCTACCAATATTCTCTGCACAGAACGAATTTAGATCAAATGAACAAGGTGTTGAAATAAGTGTCTTAGTCAGTCAAGATTAAACCGCTTTACTAGCTCGTTCTTCACACCTTGACAATTAACCCACAGAGCTTGTTCCTTTGCAGTTTTGCTCGCTGAAATTGTTTTGAAAGAAAATCTTATCTTTAGCTCAAGGCTTAGGTTTTATCGATATTTCTTGTCCTTTTTGAAGTATTTTCAAGCAAGTGAAGTCTCATCAGCAATTGGTCTCATTAGCGTTCCCTGATCTTTTCTGGCATAGGTGCATAGGTGCATAGTTTTTTATCCTGCACTAGATGGTCATTTAAGTTCACGAAGATGAAATTTATAAAGTAGCATCTGATCTTTGATTTGATAGCAAAAACGTTGTCACTTGGCAAGATATGATATCTAGCTTGGAATTCACGTACCTTCGAAACCCAATTATCAAAACCTAAGTCAGCAGCTTCGCAAAGAAAACGAAAGGATTTACAGGCAAAACGATGTGGTTCAGAGTTGTTTAATAGTTGTAATCTAGCAAAGAATTTTAGTATGGATACGTGTCGATGCGATTGAAGAGAAATTCGGCCTAATTCAGCATAAACTGCATCAGTACAAGTTGTTGATTTCACCCCAAGGATATACTTACAAGGATATAGTATTATCAATATAGAAATCTTGATAGAAGTTAGAAGAACAGATACATTCTCCAAAATTTGCAAAAGTACCTTCTAGCAACGCTTCCCGATCTTGATTGTGCCATGTGCCTTTTCTGAGTACTTTTCATTAAGTATCTTCAATTTATCATCCGCTCACCAGACCAAAAGTTCGATGGTGTCAAATTATGCTGTTTACATCATCATTCCTAATTCACCTTTTTTTAGCTGCACTAAGATTGTCAGAGATTCATCTCTACCTGTGATTTATATTTAGCACTATTTCTCTACAGGTATTTACAATAATGATATGATAAACAGGTGTTTGTTTATACAATGCTGTCTTGTTCTGGGCATTAACTGCCTTTAAAAATTCTCACCAGTGCTTTAAATACTGCCTTTGTTTGTTTGTGGTAGGATGCTATTCTCGAACAATAGTTCCAAAAAAGATCATAAATGAGTATTCATTAGAAATATTGGTATTAAAGACGTATTAATCATTGATTCGTTCGTGCCATACGTCATTCTAGTCAAAACAGCTGATTTTTAGCATGATAATCAAATTTGTATTGACCATGAGATTTCTTACGTTAAAGGCAAAAGATTTCAGACATTAATATTTTCAGACAATTCAAAGGTCCGAAAATTTTAGTGTCCGAAATTTTTTGCAGTAAAGAAAATAATGTTAATTGTTTAAAAACGTAATGTTTTGCAAATGAAACAATTTGCATAGAAAAGGAATGGGCTGGGAGAGCTACTTTGTGAAATATGATCATAGTTTTTTCTAATTTAATCTAATCTAAAGTCTGTCTCAAATTAGATGTCAGTTGGCGTTTAATCGCGCGCTACTCCAATCTCCTATTTTTAACTTCAACGAATTTGGCCTCAATCGATAGCTGAGAAAATGCGCTATTCTGACGTTGTTTCGAAAGTTGAAAAACCTTTAAATCGGATTATCGACGGTTTTTGGAATTTTGTCAACATCTTCCACACTGAAGTTATGAAATTGATTTTAGGACCTTAGAAACATCGATCGTTGATATGCCGATATTCGTATAACTCACTGCATCATTGCCTACAAATAAAATACAAAAAATCGGGGAATTTACCCTTCCTGATGGCCTCCGAAAATTAGCAAGTTCATTTGTTGTTTTATAAAAACAGGAACTGTTAAGACAAGATATTAGAATCTACCACCAAAACGAGGATATATCAAAACATCTACCTATCTATCTCAAGGAGTTCATTGATCGAATTCCTTTATAAGTATCCAACTATAAAACCCTCGCTTACTTACCATTAAAGGGGTCTTTACAACCGGCATACCTTGCACGTGTAAGCTCTTTGTTGTCGGCCATTTTAGTTGACCATTAAAATGGCGTCAACAAAGAAACCATAAATGGATGTATTGACAGAGCATGCCGGTTGCAAAGGCCCCTTTAAAGATTGGGTGAATCACACAGACGATCTTAGGACTTTAGTTGTTTGTCAAACCTTTGTTGTACAGAAGAAAGCCACCAACTTGGAACTGAAAATTGAGTAATTGAAATAGGTGCCATCATTCCTAGTTCTGAATGGTTTTATAACGCAAGATTCGGGATCTAGAATTGGAATCTTAATGCGAATTCGAATAACGCAAAACTCTTGAAAAAAGATTAGAATTAGAATCAATTGATATGCACATGTAAGCGACAGAACAATGAGAACTGCATTTTTATCTAGACTGATTACTTGAGTCTATTGTTCCCCTGTGCTCTTTGACTTAATGATGTCACTTCGGTCAACAGAGACTCAGTATTACCCTGAAAAACTTGACGCTATTTAGGCCTTCACATACAAGAAATTGTTGTGGCAATCAGCTCCTAAGATTTGACGAATTCCATTCCATTGTAATTCAAGCTTCAATCGACAGTGTGAACTTTACACTACTTACGTATGCTAAGTTCTCGTCGTTAGCTGTGTGCAAAATGGGATTTTTGCTGCATTTCGTGTCTGCGAGGTGATAGCTGAAAATGGGCCAAGGCACAAAAGAGTCAGCTTTTTCACTGTTTCATTATTATTCCCTGTTGAGTTCGGTTTACCGCAGGGATGCAAGGGACTTAAGTAATCAGTCTACTGTTTATCTACCAAAAATTTAACATGAATGTTGTTGTATCTTTATTTTACATAGATGAAATAAATAATCTAGTCAACTATATACATATGTACAAGTAAACTAATCAAAATCGATGGATACACAAATTAAATAAACAAATGAATATTAAACATGAAATGCATTATATAAGGCAAAAACTGCTCGTTGTATGTAATAGCCTCTAACTCTATTCTCAGGAGACTGCTCGTTTACTTGTCTTTATTCTGAAGCAGAAAGTTCACCGAACTTGAGCATACTACCCCTTTTGAAAAATTCCCTTGTTGACAAATCAAGAATAATTATTGAAAGGAATGCCCGACTTCAGTGAAAAAAGCAATATTATCGTACTTGATAAAATTTTATGCAAAACAACTGCACAAATTCTCCTCACAATATAACCCGTAAAACAACCCACATTTTTCTAACTCGTCATGTTGATTCTTCAGTCTAAATTTAAAGATGGCATGATGAAGGAAAGCTGTTTGCAATCACACCTCTTCTATGATATTTTGAAATCATGACAACTGGTTTTCCGCTAGTTTCCACGCTATTTCCCTGTCACTAAGCTTTCACGCCACGTGTTTTTCACAATGCCTTCTTAGGCGGAAAGAAGTGGGCAGTGGGAGAGATTAAAGACATTACGGAGGAGGCAACTGCTCACTTCAATAGAAAAGGCTTCAAATCTCTAAAAGAAGATGTTTTTATTATTTCAAAATTTCAAATTTTTGAATATTTCAACTTGTTTGAGGTCATGAGGTCATTAAATTTCTGAGTAGTAAACCAAAAGAACGACAGACTTCTGCTTACCAATACATTATTCGTCTTTAAAAACTGCTGTTTACATAAAAGTTCTGCTTTTTTTTCCATTCATTCCAAAATTGAAATGGTTTCCAATTTTTTTCTAAACGTTGCTTGAATTCTTTTCATTTAATAAAAATGAAAAATGCTATTGTTCTCACAATAATCAAACTATCAAATAAATTAACGGTAGAAGTACAGGAACGTACTTTATGTTCCCTTTAAACCCATTCAGTCCAAAGAAGACTGATAGTTATTTTGGCTGTCTTTTTAAAGATTTGAACCCTATGCTCAGTGGAACAAAAGTAAAATGACTACGGCAACTCGAAGTTTTAAAATTGTGGCTTAAGTTTAACGAATTCGAAGGAATTTTTAAAGAATATTTTACAAAACACTGATAATAGCCATTATCAAAGGAAGTATGGGCATTTAAAAGGGAAAACAAGTTCCTTTGGAGATAAACTACACAATTTTCATCATGCTAAAGGGGAAAAGAGTCCGAAATTTAGCCGTAATTTCCAGTTTTCAAAACAATATTTCCAGGAGAGTAATGAAGGGGTTAAATTTGATCTGGGGTTTGCTAAAAACAACACGCTAGAAGTGGGATTTTTGTGGTGGACTGGGATTTTATGAATGGGGACTGGGAACCAATGGTAAATACAATAGACTGAGAATGTGATTTGATAACAAAATGTTGATCTACAGAAAGTAACTGGGATTACGCGCAAAATATAACTGGGAAAATGTAATCGAGGACCCCTTTCAGGACCCTCTTGCAGGGAAAGTTCCAATTTAAATTGCGCAGAACTCTACAAAATGACTCATTTACAAATTTTTCCACATCTAAGTTAGCTCTTCCAATTCAGCAAAATCTGTAGTTCTTATTTGAGGAGCATAATTCTCATCGTACATTCGGCGAACGTTGGTAATGATTTGCGTCACTAGGTAGAACTTTGTCGTCATCGAGAAGTACATATTCGCTAAACTTTGATGTCAATGATTTTTCAGTGATTCAGTTGCATAACTGCTTAATATATTAATCCCAAAGTTCTGTACATGACCTGCTTGACATTTATCGTCGATATTATTTGAAACGATCGTTTGATTTTACATGCCGAACAGTAATCTTCCTATCCATTATCCTGAACTTTACTTTCAAAAACTCATAAAAGTTCGCAAAAGCGAATGATAATATTCATCTATTTTGGTTAGTGCTTCTAATATTTTATCAGGTATGAATTACGAAAGGCTTGACCTAGATTCGTTCTCAGATTTGCTCATTTAGAAGGTGTTGTGGCGCAGTGGTGTAATCCTCTGACTTTGCAACCAGAACAGTCAGGCGGACAGGGTTCGATCCCAAGTAGAGCCCCACCATTTGAGCGTTATGACAAGGGGTCGCCGACTCGATTAGGTCTTCTCTATTTCTTCGATCCCAGCGCTTGGCGCTAAAAATGCAACTTCACCTTCGCCTTCATTTAGGGATATGGCTTATGGGCTCATCCTCTATCATAACGCATTGTTTAGTTGAAGGGAACTTAGTATTCGGGCTGCCTAATTTCCGCACCCAAATGAGGGCAGGGGGGATGAAGAGTAATAATATCAATTAGTTAGAAGAAAATTAGAATAAATATTTTGCATAATTATCATTTCTGTCAAGGGTATTTTTGGTTCAATATGTCCCGAATTGAACGTTGCAATTGTCATTATGTGAAGTGTACTCCCAACCTTGTATCTGTACTGCATTTTCATTTATTGAATCTAGAGCTATATACTTTTTTTAGAATTATTGGAACTACTACGTAAAAAATATTCTTATGAGTTTCTTTATTATCTAATGCTTTAAATACAGACTGCATTCATTTCTTGTATTCCGTGCTTTCCTGGTACCTAATTAGCTCTTGAAAATATATTCACACCCAGAACCCAATTCATTCCATTTCAAAACTCAATATTTTATATTTATACAGTAGATGCTGTGAACGAATGTGAAAAATCAAAGCTGCAAATTGCAAACATTTCTAAACTCATTTAACCCACGTATCGAAATTTCTTACTTTTTGAAAAATTAGTAAAAATGCATGTATTTTCAAGTTGCTTCCACAAAGTATGCGATTTTAGCTTAAAAGATGTGGATGAATGACTGTCCTAATTCCGCTAGCATAGCCTCCTAATCCTTGAAAAACATTGCGAAAACGGGTGGCTTCTTTCTTTTGATTTTATTGCTTAAAAGGGACTTCAGATACGTTGCTAAAATCCTTTATGTAGCATTTCTAATATCTTGATTATTTTCAGAATAACAGCGGTTTTCTTTTTATTGAAAGAACTCGCGAAAAGTTTTGAACAAAATTTATATAATCGTAGATCCTAAATCAAAATATGAAAAACGCTACAATCTTCAGGAAAGCCATAGTTTATGAAAGTCTATAATATGGCTGCAAGCAGAAATATGTAGCTTTCCTAGTTTATGATTTAGCAATTTGATGACGTCACATTAGCAAAGAAGACGCTGTATTTCTGAAAATAAGTAATATATCAGAAATGCTACATATAGGATTATAGCAAAATACTTGAAGTTCCTTTCAAGCCATTAAATCAAATTGAAGATGCATTAACCATCCGTGCAATGTTTTTTTAAAGATACCAAAGATTTGGAGACTATGCTATTTCCGCTCTCCCGTGTGAAGATAGCGTTCGGTCAGTTGCAGCACTCTCAATTCCTTTGCCACGCCTTGCCTGGGTTGCTGATTTCCTCTATAAATGCTTTGTGTTCATGAAACTCACTTTTTCTGCACTGTATAATTGAGATTAAATTCAGCTGATATCGTAATCTGATTCCTGGATTTTGAAACAGGAAACTGGTTTGGAAAAAGCCGAGGAAGGGCTAGACTATCAAGATCATTTGTCGTATATTATTAACGTAGGTCTAGAAATTAAACGAAACACCATAATTATAGAACTGAAAACTGGATGAAATTATGTTTAAAATGTGTAGCCCTGGTCAAGCTTTTTGAAAAACAGCCCCAAGGCAAAATCGTTTAAATCCGAAATGGTATGACTGGTTTTAGTGAAATCAATTTCCCCATCTAAGTTGACGCTTTTGCTCAAACAAATGTTATGGTTTATTGAAATTGGTACGCAATTCATAAATTATTTCAAATCAATTAACAGTTACGTTGCCTTCAGTTCTTACTAATTCCGCTTGAATTAGTACTGAATATTACAGAGGTGCTTTATTGCGTACAGAGGCCATTTTCCTCAGCTCTGGTATTTTACCAACATGTACACTTATACATTTATTATTTTTAAAAAAGTTAATCCATTACCTATGAACTGTATTTTCTATATTTATCGGAGTGGTCAGAGTTTATTTAATAATTTATTATGGTAGCCATTTTAGATGCAGGGATCTGTTTGTCTTATCGACGAGAAACAGAGTGAAGAAAGTAGAGTAGTGTCGCCCATCACCGTCATCCGTGTAAACAAAGTTGGATCATCACGACTAAGCTTTAGATAACCATGGTTTATTGTTTTTAATAGTTTGATGCGGTATTGCGTTGCAATTTAACCATGGTTGTTCAGCTTTTTCTCCTATATTTTCGAGACCTGAACTTTCATCCAGAGTACATTGCCTTTTTTGTCGCCAATTACCACCAGGAGAAACTGAATGAAGTAATACGCGAATTTGTTTTATAAGAAATCGCTTATAAGAAAATCAACTCTCAGATCGCCAAAAAATTAAGAATCTCCAGTACTGGGAAAATATTAGCTAAGAAATTATTTGTTTTACTCAAGGAAATCCTTACCATATTTTTTTACTTTATTTTCACTTGTTTCCTGTATCATATTAGTCCGAAGGTTCTTGAGTAATGTCTAAACATTGGAATGGCTTCAAAAACTTTATTTTGAAATGTGCACGAGGGCACAATAAGTAAACATGGAGATTGTTATGGGACTCGTAGAAACTCGTAAGAAACTCCGAGTACCGGAAATCTGATAATTTTAAGAAACTTTCAGTACTGGCTCAAGGGTACTGGCTCAAATTCTTAATTTCTTATAACAAAATAAGCGTAGCTCTCAACAGCAAAGGCAAATTTTGTGAAACAAAAGATTCAGCTCTCCGACATCGCAAAGCGATATATGGTCCTGAAGTCCTGAAGTCCTGAAGAATAGATTTCACACCTTGAAAGCAGTCGAGCATCATGTTTTGCGCTCTCTGTTTCTTTTGATTTGATTGTCTGAATACAGAGTTGTGAAATCTATTCTTTAGACAAGCAAATCATACCGTAGAAGACCAGAATCTTTTGTCTTACAGAATTGACCCTTGCTGCTCTCACCTGCAGCATTGCGCAACGCTGTATGCTACGCTGTATAACCTTGTACGCATTGAAGATGAAGATTCCGCTATGAACTGACTAAAAATCTGTTCCAAAAAATTCGTTTCTTTCTGAAGAATACCTTGTAGAATTCCTATATTCAATTCTGCTTTTTGCACAATAAAAATCACCAACGCTATGTAATAGTTACTTGTGATCATATTGTGACGAGGTAGCAGCATCAGAATACATATTTCATATCAATAGACGATTACGGAAAAGATGGCGTCGGGGGGCATTTGACCAAGATGCATTGCGTGTGATGATCGAATCTCTATAGAATCACTGTTGATTCCATTATAGAACGCAATGCATCTTGGTCAAATGCCCCCCGACGCCATCTTTTCCGTAATCGTCTATTGAAATATTCTGTATCGCTATCCATTTTATCTATTTCGTTTACAGAAAAGCTAATGTGAACAAAAAAGCTGTTTTGTTATTAGAAAATATATTTATACAGCGCAGGTGTCATGATACAGTTATGAAATAAGCCACTTTAGTGTGAGCACTTAAAACAGTGATGGAACAAGCTATTAAGCCGCGTATGCAACAATTTTTGACCGCGATTTATCGGGCCGATGCACAATCGCCTGTGTAGACAAATACAAGTTTTTCAAATTGTGAGCAAATCGCAAAAAACTAGAATCATCTTCAAATCTGTTACACTGTAACAGATTTCGAGCCGACTTGCCCTATCAGCAGATTTTCCAGGAATTGCAGACATGACTCACAGGGACTGTAATATCCCCGAGATGGGGAAGCGAGAGGGTAGGAACACAACACAGTAACCTGCTACATGCTTGTGTAGTACTGAACTCAATATACAATCGTACGACATGGTTATTTACATAAAAGCTACTAAACAATTACAGTGTCATAGGGTGTTCATAGCACAGGATACTACAGCGACGAAGTTATATAATAAGGCAAGCAAGGGCGAGGACATTTACCGACGAGTAAACGGACATTTTGATTTCGGAGTCGATCAAGTATCCGTGTTGATCTAAGTCCCTTTGATCTCTAAGAGATTCAATTTACACACAAGATTGTCCTTCGCCGATTTTTAAGACAAGAACAATCCACAAGTGCCATATTCCACATTCAACTTATCGAATGTGTTGTTGGCGCCGTGTTGTAACCCACTGACTTTGCAATCAGAACATCAGGCGGATAGGGGTCAAACCCCAACAGCACCTCTTGGGCGTCATGACAAGGGGTCCCGGACTCGATTAGCGCTTAGCTACTTCTTCGATCCCAGCGCTTGGCGCTGAAAACCGCAACTTCTTTTAACCCCGTTCATTCGCTTGAAGAAGACCTTCTCTTGCACAAGAACGACCAAGATTTTGTTTTCTAATTCCGGTCTCTTTCGATAGCAAATCGTCTCACGAAGCTTCAAAGAAAACAGCTGGAAATCCTTTCGGTTTCTTTCTACAACTTGAAATCAATTTAAAGACGACACAATTAATCACTGATTCTTTTGATAGAACGCTCGAGGCAAACCCGATTCGCCATGCTTTGTTTACGAAAATTTTTAGTTATTGCATGTAAATCCTTTAAGAATGTGCCGTACTGTAAAATGAAATCTACTGAAAGAAATGCGCCTATCTTTTAGGGAAAACATTAAGATGGAGATGTGGCAAATCGACAATTTAAACTACAATCCTCACCAAAACCCTTGTTTCATAACGGGAAAAAGTAGATCTCAAGAGATCTCAAGAGCAAATACCCCCTTTGCCCCCTAAGTCAATATTGATGATTTTTCTAACTCACAACAATAGCAGCAAGTGTCCCGAGTCAAGAAAAACAACATTGACCCGAGGGGAAGGGGGGTTTAGAAAATATTTCAGCATAAATAGTAGGCACTGTGATTTTCTCGAAAAATGCTGAAAAACTTGCAGAATCTTGTGGAATTCTTGTAGAATCATAAGGTACTTGATTAAAAATAATAGCAATTAGGATATTTTTAATTAACGCGTCACCTAATTAATGTACATAAAATCAACACTAAGCATAATGTAAGTGACTTCAGGACCCATTGCTAGCCATGATTCTTCGTGGTGCCAAAGTTGACTTTCATATTATCTGAAAGTCGTTTTTGGCCTAAATTCTCTTTGTTTTGACTTTCATTCGGCGCACAAGTGATCATGGTTGACAATGGGTCTTTAAATTACTATTGACGTTGCGGTTTTCAGCGCCACGCGCTATGATTGCTGAAGTAGAGAATACCTAAGGGAGTCCGTGACCCCTTGTTATGACACGCAGGAGGTGTTGTTGGGGCTCGAACCCCGTCCACCCCGCTTGAATATTCTGGCTGCAAAGTCAGTGGATAACAAAACAGCGCCACAAGACGTCTTATATATGATAATGTAAAGAATGAATTCGAAAGAAATATCAAGTACATATTCACTCACCTTTCACTAGAAGGAGCAAACACAGAATAAGGTTAACTTGTATTACTCATGACAGACATCGACTGACGCAGCTCGTTGCATGAGCTATTAAGGTAGGTCACTGGTCGAAAATAACGAGAATTTCCCAAAAAATTCATCTTTCTGTTTTCAATTGTATAAGTATTTTAAACACTGTAGAATCTGAATTTGAAACGATTTTGGTGAAGCAAGTGCGTTGAAATACAAATATATCGAGCTTCAGTGAAGTAGGTAGGTGAAAAGATCTCTAAACAGCCTAAAAAGAAACAAATTGCATAAAACCTTATATTTTTAACCCGACAGCGCCCCTTATGGATGTCAATATTAGCTATATCTTTAATCATAAATCATATAAATAATATAAATTTCATTTTATGTATGTAGGCTTTGAGAGTTTTCTGAGGCTCTCTGAGTGTTTTCTGAGGCTCTCGAACCCTGCCTATTTCACGTATGATTCTTATGATTGACGTATGAATCTAACAGCGCTGTCAGTAAAATAGAACGAAATATCTAACAACATCGCGTCAGAATTGTGGTCTCATGACCAACAAGGAGTCATTTTTATAAAGATGAAAACAT
>REGM01000179.1:403526-413568 GCA_004194415.1 Aurelia aurita
TGGGGGCCCCCCCCCCCCCCCCCCCCCTCCAAAGAGCTCTAGATGCCTCTCTACTCAGCCACGACCTGACACTGGTTGAGGATTGGGGTAGCAAAAATCTAGTCAAGTTCCACCAACAAAAAACTGACCAAATAGTTCTCACCAGAAAGCAGAACAGTAACATTCCACCTGTCGTGATGAATGGTCAAGACTTGGGTATCTCAGCCTTAGTAACACAACATAGGCGTGTCACCTGAAAACAATCTCTCCTGGAGAACCCACATTACCCAATTAGCCGAACGATTCTCACTAAAATTAAGGTTTCTCTTCAGAGCCCGACACTACGTCACTTGATCCCAGTTGCTAACCCTATAAAAATCAAATATTCGCCCCACCTTGGAGTACTGTTCCCATATATCGGGTGGTGCTCCAAAGACATAGACAACTCTATCCCTCATTGAAAAATCCAGTCGAAAGCCATTCGCCTCATTAATGACGATTCGTTAACAAAGTCCGTAGATTCCCTTTCTCGCAGGCGCTGTGTTTCGTCCTTATCTCTCTTCTACCGCTACTATCATGGAGACTGTTCCCAGGACTCGGATCAAGTCGTGCCACCAGATCTAGCCTTAAACTGTGTTTCAACTCCAAAACTCGAACTATCTCTTATTCTAATTCATTCATCCATAGAACCTCGGCTCTCTTGAATAATCTTCCTAGCACTGTCTTCCCAACTAGTTATAACCTGCCTGCCCTCAAGCGTTCCATCAATCGTCTCGACCTTGTCTCCCTGAGTTAAATCTTCTCTCTTTCCAGTGCCTAGGAGTACTTGTATTTTAGGTAGTACTACCTTTCTTTGGCACAATGCGCTAAAAATAAAATAAAATAAATCAACAACCAATTGTAAGATTGATTCAAACAGGGTCTCAAAATTTAAGTTGAAGCCGTGTAAAAATCTTATGCAACTGTGTAAAAAACATAATCATCATTGACGTTACAGTTCCTCCACAGTAGCCACACAAACGGGGTACAAATTTGTTAGAACACTGCAGAGAGCTTGCAATTTGCCCAGATGTAATAACGTCACAGTAGTGTTGAAAACACGGCGCCATCTTTGCCAAGGCGCCAGGGACCTTTAATAGACGATAACGCTAAAGATGGCGGCAGGGAGCTATTTACCAAGATGCATTGCGTTCTAATTAAGAGTTTTAACGATTCTATCCTTCTATAGGACTTCGATTAAAGAAGGCAATGCATCTTGGTAAAAAGCTCCCTGCCGCCATCTTTAGCGATATCGATTATTAAAGTACACGATTACGATCAAGATGGCGGCAGAGAACTTTTGATGCATTGTATTCTATTATCGAATCCCTACAGCATCATTAAAGATTCGTGATTGCTACGTGGATGCATCTTGGCTAAAAGTTCCTCGCCGCTATCTTTATAGCCTGCGTGCAGACTCGACTGGTTTTTTACAAAATTTGAAATTGAGTTTGAAATTGAAATTGAAATTGAAAATTTCCATGCAACTCAATTTCAATTTTTGTCAATTTCAACCATCTTTAGCGTAATCGTCTATCAAAGCAAACCGTAGCCCCAAAGAGTCGACCAAAATAACTGTTTGAAGTTCTTGAGAATAGCGCACATGTTGTTTCAGAATCTTATTATGATGCAATTAAAAGATTTGTGCAAAAAAAGCTATCACAAAAGACGTCTCCATTCCAAACATTATCTTTGTTTCATGTGATCAATAATAAAGAGGGAACACGTCGCCATACTAATTCGCGCAGTCGCCTAAGTAATGGAAAATTTTCGGTGACATCTTTTAGCAATTCATACAGTTACTCATAACGCAAAGCCTGGTTTCCATATGTCGTTCTTGTCACTCCCGTCTCTGAAAAAAACGTACCAGCGACCGTAGAGACACAAACAACTTAATGAAAACCATCATTTTTTCTGTCAGCGAACGTAACGACACCCTGCCGCTAAGATAGAAAAGTTTCTATCTCAGTGGCATGAGCGATCGAAATTTTTTAATGGAACCACTTTTCAAAAAGTCAGGGATTACAGTGATTGCAGAGACGTTCTCCCGTCTTTCTTTTCGTTCGTGTCGCTGAAAACATTTCCAGCGACGGGAACGACAGGCACGATCATATGGAAACCAGGCTAAAGTGAAAATGTTCATTGATGCAATTCATACAGACGACATGTCACGTGACTTGACCAATTCGCGCTCAAAAATCCAAGTTGGGGTAAATGAAGCCATTACAAAGTATAGCGTCGCACTGGGATTTCGAGAGTGTCTCGTTTATTTATCGCAATAAATAAATTCAAAAGACTTGGAAGCTGTTCAAATCATTCCAAAACTTTAGCGGATAGATAGACGAACGTCGAAAAGGAAGGTTGACTTCAAAGAAGCGACGAGCAACTCACAACTGAGGGTGATTGTGCCGCTGTTTACAATATTATTGTCGCAAAGGCAAGTTTCTCACAGCTTTCTTGGACTAATTTTTTAGTTTCCTTTGAAGAATAGCTTATTCGTGCAATTATTTCATTGATTTGGGTCTGACTGACGATTGCTACATATCCTTTCCATATTCACTATCGCAAGGGAGAATATAAGAGCTATTTTATGCAACTTTTTGCAAATTTCCTATAGAAACCTATGGAAATTTTCTGAAGACTTACCCCAAAACAAGATGGCGTCGTGTTTTTAACGCTGCTGTGACGTCATGCNATTATTATTATTATTATTATTATTGTTCAATGTTCACACGGCGTTGATGTTGATTGCCGGTTAACTACTGGATATCAGGCCAAGTCCCTTGGCTTTAGGTATCCAGTACTTTTCTTAGAATCTTTGCAGTTCCTAACAGGCAAGCTTTCTGTAAAAGTTCTGTGCTGCATTCTATTTCAATTTTCTTCAGCCAGTTCTCAAAGTTCTTTCCAATCGTGCCAAGAGCTCCAATAATTATTGGTACTATCTTGACTTCTCTTACATTCCATAGCCTCTTGATCTCTCTCTTCAAGTCTTGATATATCTCAATCTTTTCCTTTTCTTTTCTTTCAATTCTTGTTATTATTATTATTATTATTATTATTGTTATTATTATTATTATCATTAGTTATTAGTTATTATTATTGTTATTATTATTGTTATTATTATTGTTATTATTATTGTTATTATTATTGTTACTGATGAATATTTTTAATCGAAACGTTTAGAAGTTAATATAGTTGTGTTTCTATATTATTGTTATTATAAATACTATTTTAATTCGCTTGTTTTAGGGTTTTTTTGAAGAAGTAGAAGATCTCAAGTATGCTTTACAAAAGTCTGCCCGACTAAATACTGAATACGAGAGAGCTTTAAAGAAGATGTGCAAGCAATTTGATGTGCAGTTCAAACCGATCAAACAATTGTCAGGAAGAAGATCAGTAAGAAGGTCAAAAGATCGAGAATTTCAGGGTTAAGTGAAAATTTGTTTATCTTCGCTAAATACCTTTAGTAATAGCAGGACACGACTTTATGTAAATAGTTTATTCTACCAGGTATCCCAAAAAAGTATCAGCGTTTGAACAGTTCCTGCGGAGGAGCCTCATTTTCATAAATGTTTATTTCAACTTAACGATATAAGAGCATGGGTTCCTCCACATCTTTAAAAAGGTTTATGTAAAATTCTTCGACCTATTTCTTCTAGTTGAATGGCTTGAAAGGAACTTTATCTACCTTGCTATAATGCTAGCGTTGGACTCTTCAGAAATATAATTTGAGACATCTAATTTGAGACAGACTTTAGTGCAAAATGTAGTTCACCTTAAAACTTTCCAAAATAAATATTTATGGCTGAGCTGCCGCACTAAAAGCTCAAATTACGCATGGACAGTTGTATTCAATAGTCAGCTGTCTCAGACAGTCTCGGAAATTGTGCTTGTCTAAATGAATTACTCTGCTAATACAAAACCAATTTGAACATGCGAGGTCGCAAATTGCAAATGAAGATATCATCTGTATAATAAAATATAAATACAAATTTTTGAAAACGGGACTCCTCAGCTGGAACTGTTCAAGCAAGTATATTTTTAGAGACACCCGGTATTCTGCAAGTTTACGCTTGTTAAATTAAAGAGGAATGTCTTCTTGGAGAGAAATTAGATTATTTGTGAGAAATTAGTCATCAATCTTTCCAGTTCTTGTAGCTCCCTCGTGTTAAATGTGAAAGAATCAGAATAACATTTTGATAATAAACTTAGATTTTAATGATTTTTGAGTAAAAAAAAAGACATTTCATTTACTTTAGATTCATTCAAAGAATTTATTCATACAGACGACTGTCACGTGACTTTATCAATTCACGCTCGAAAATCAGACTTGGGGCAAATTAAGCCATTACAAAAAATAGCGTCGCACTGGGAGTTGGAGAGTTTCTCGTTTATCAAAATAAATAAATTGGGAAAGCTTGGAAGCTGTTCAAATCATTCCCAAACTTTAGCGGATAGATAAGCCAACGTCGAAAAGAAACTTTGACTTCAAAGATGCAACAAAAAACTTACAACTGAAGGGGATTGTGGCGATGTTCACAAAATCATCTTCGCAACCTCAAAAGGCAAGTTTCTGACAGCTTTCTTGGATTAGATTTAGTTCTTGACTGGCAATTGCTACCTATCATTTCCCTACTCACTATCGCGAGGGATGATATCAGAGTAATTTTATGCAACTCTTTGCAAATTTCCTAAAAACCTATCGAAATTTTCTGAAGATTTACCCCAAAAAACAAGATGGCGTCGTGTTTTAAAGGCTGATGTGACGTCACGCCGTCTGTATGACTATTACTGTACCGTCTTATCTCATTTATGAATTTACATTGCCGTGAAACGCCAGGTGAAAATTTTTATGATGAACAAAAAGCTTCCAGACTATTTCCTTTTCAAAGCACATTTTCGAACAAAAACAACTGAGAAAAAAATAAAGATTTCAAAACGGAGCTTCGATAGATCAAAGAAATTTCACCGAATTTTCTACTAATCTGTAGCTGGTTCAGCAAGTTTCCTTCCAGTGAATTTGGCGAGGCTCGACTAACGCTCATAAAACGATATTTATTTTCAAAGAAATAAATCATTACTGCTTTTTATCAGTACTTTAATATAAGCTGCGGCATTTTCTTGTCTTTAGAAATTGAAGGTGGGATTTATAAAAGATCAACCTTCTAATTCCTCGTTATTTATTTTTCTTCGTGAATTTTGCAAGGAAGCGACAGAGAGTGGTGTGAAATGTTCACAGTAAAACTTTAGCAATTCAAATAGCTTCCCCCGACTTGTGCAGAAAATTTCTGATCGATTTGAAATTGCCACTCCTACGCCAATTCTACTAGAGTGACTGAAACGATATTCTGTTNATGAATATTTTTAATCGAAACGTTTAGAAGTTAAAACAGTTGTGTTTCTATATTATTGTTATTATAAATACTATTTTAATTCGCTTGTTTTAGGGTTTTTTTGAAGAAGTAGAAGATCTCAAGTATGCTTTACAAAAGTCTGCCCGACTAAATACTGAATACGAGAGAGCTTTAAAGAAGATGTGCAAGCAATTTGATGTGCAGTTCAAACCGATCAAACAATTGTCAGGAAGAAGATCAGTAAGAAGGTCAAAAGATCGAGAATTTCAGGGTTAAGTGAAAATTTGTTTATCTTCGCTAAATACCTAAGTAATAGCAGGACACGACTTTATGTAAATAGTTTATTCTACCAGGTATCCCAAAAAAGTATCAGTGTTTGAACAGTTCCTGCGGAGGAGCCTCATTTTCATAAATGTCTATTTCAACTTAACGATATAAGAGCATCGGTTCCTCCAAATCTTTAAAAAGGTTGATGTAAAATTCTTTGACCTATTTCTTCTAGTTCAATGGCTTGAAAGGAACTTTAGCTGCCTTGCTATAATGCTAGCGTTGGACTTTTCAGAAATATAATTTAAGACATCTAATTTGAGACAGACTTTAGTGCAAAACGTAGTTAACCTTAATTGATAAAAAACTTTCGAAAATAAATATTTATGGCTAAGCTGCCGCCCCAAAAACTCAAATTACGCACAGACAGTTGTATTCAATAGTCATCTGTCTCAGGCAGTTTTGGAAATTGTGCTTATCTAAATGAATTACTCTGCTAATACAAAACCAATTTGAACATGCGAGGTCGCAAATTGCAAATGAAGATATCATCTGTATAATAAAATATAAATACAAATTTTTGAAAACGGGACTCCTCAGCTGGAACACAGGTGGCGGAGAAAAATTGAAGATTTGATAAAATTTTATCTTACTTGCCAGTTAATTGTGTCACAGTTCTCTCGTGTCTTCTCTCTGTCAGTTCAGCTCCTATTTGTATCCATTTAGGCCCTCGTGGTGTTGTGCGATGTGTTGTGTTGTTGTAGTACATCGCACAACACCACGAGAGCCTAAATGGATACAAATAGGAGCTGAACTGACAGAGAGAAGACACGAGAGAACTGTGACACAATTAACTGGCAAGTAAGATAAAATTTTATCAAATCTTCAATTTTTCTCCGCCACCTGTGGCTGGAACTGTTCAAGCAAGTATATTTTTAGAGACACCCGGTATTCTGCAAGTTTACGCTTGTTAAATTAAAGAGGAATGTCTTCTTGGAGAGAAATTAGATTATTTGTGAGAAATTAGTCATCAATCTTTCCAGTTCTTGTAGCTCCCTCGTGTTAAATGTGAAAGAATCAGAATAACATTTTGATAATAAACTTAGATTTTAACGATTTTTGAGTAAAAAAAAGACATTTCATTTACTTTAGATTCATTCAAACAATTTATTCATACAGACGACTGTCACGTGACTTTATCAATTCACGCTCGACGAAAATCAGACTTGGGGGGGCAAATTAAGCCATTAAAAAACATAGCGTCGCACTGGGATTTGGAGAGTTTCTCGTTCATCAAAATAAATAAATTGTGAAAGCTTGAAAGCTGTTCAAATCATTCCCAAACTTTAGCGGATAGATAAGCCAACGTCGAAAAGAAACTTTGACTTCAAAGATGCGACAAGAAACTTACAACTGAAGGAGATTGTGGCGATGTTTACAAAATCATCTTCGCAAACGCAAAGACAAGTTTCTCACAGCTTTCTTGGATTAAATTTAGTTCTTGACTGGCGATTTCTACCTACCATTTCCCTACTCACTATCGCGAGGGAGAATATGAGAGCAATTTTATGCAGCTCTTTGCAAATTTCCTAAAAACCTATCGATATTTTCTGAAGATTTACCCCAAAAACAAGATAGCGTCGTGTTTTAAAGGCTGATGTGACTTCACGCCGTCTGTATGACTATTACTGTACCGTCTTATCTCATTTATGAATTTACGTTGCCGTGAAACGCCAGGTGAAAATTGTTATGATGAACAAAAAGCTTACAGACTATTTCCTAATCAAAGCACATTTTCGAACAAAAACAACTG
Organism: Aurelia aurita; assembly: GCA_004194415.1. NCBI lineage: Eukaryota > Metazoa > Cnidaria > Scyphozoa > Semaeostomeae > Ulmaridae > Aurelia > Aurelia aurita. The sequence goes on from REGM01000179.1 coordinate 410,979, forward strand.
AGAAAAAAATAAAGATTTCAAAACGGAGCTTCGATAGATCAAAGAAATTTCACCGAATTTTCTACTAATCTGTAGCTGGTTCAGCAAGTTTCCTTCCAGTGAATTTGGCGAGGCTCGACTAACGCTCATAAAACAATATTTATTTTCAAAGAAATAAATCATTACTGCTTTTTATCAGTACTTTAATATAAGCTGCGGCATTTTCTTGTCTTTAGAAATTGAAGGTGGGATTTATAAAAGATCAACCTTCTAATTCCTCGTTATTCATTTTTCTTCGTCAATTTTGCAAGGAAGCGACAGAGAGTGGTGTGAAATGTTCACAGTAAAACTTTAGCAATTCAAATAGCTTTCCCCGACTTGTGCAGTAAATTTCTGATCGATTTGAAATTGCCACTCTTACGCCAATTCTACTAGAATGACTGAAATGATATTCTGTTCTAAACTATACCGGGTGACCCAAACAAAGTGAGACTTGATGAAAAATCTTCAAAATTTGAATACATTTTCGATTTTGATGCTATGAGGTACAACAAAGGTATAAAGGTACTACGGTTGTAGACGCCCAATGCTTGGCGAAGTCCCCATACTACTTTACTTTTCCTTGACCGATCTCGGGATCGAGCCGCTGAGACGAATTCTTTCCATGTTGTTTTTTCTACCATTACGCTGCAGATATCTTCAGTATTCGCAAGACCTGTATCACGCTTGATGACATCGATTTAGTGGATTGGTTTCCTACCCCGATTGACTCTTCCTATTTTTGGCTGCCACAAAACAAAATTAGAGGTGATTTTTGTTTGGTTACAAACACAGTGACCTGCCAGTCGGAGGCAACGTATTGCTATTTCCTTACTAGCTTTCAGTAGACTCCCATATAGTGCGTCTTTTGTCATGTGTTGCTTCCGTGAAATGTTGAGAACCATCCTCAGCATTCGTGTATATGTTTCGTCAAGACTCTTTGTCATTTCCTGTGTCAGTGTCCATGTTTCAGAGTTGTATAATAACACAGACTCAACAGTGCAGAGAAATCCCCATCCAGAAAGCCAAAATAATAGCAATTAAGTGCAGAATCTCACATATATGATTCATTATGTTACAAAAATAGCATGTTACGAGATTTTACTTTTACGATTAAAAGAAGAGCTACAGAGCGAATCAACAAATGTAACAAGAACATAAGGTCGATTTATAAAATCGAAACTTAACTGCATAGGCAAAAAAGTAAAAGTGCTACAATCAGGGTGTTATTTTTTCATAGACTTCCTGTGACCGCAAAGTTTCAGAAGAAAATTTCCTGTGAAATTTTTTTTCGAAATTGTGGTTAATCTCAAATATGTAATAAAAATGTTGTTTTTTAGACAAGCAGGAAACACAAGAAGATGAAACCGAGTTTAAGATACTTTTTACAATGCTTATATTTGACATTATTAAAAAAAATTCTCTAAACGATAGGCAAATAAAGGCGAAATATTGTCATTCATTGTTCCATAAAAGATAATTTTGAAGTTTCGTTCATTAGCTTTGTCATTACTTTGCTTTTTCCTGAAAAGGTCCTGATATCTTCGGATCTATGAGTAAAGTGCCACTCTCCAGAGAAAGTTTTCTTTTCCCAGTACATATTCATTGCTGCTTTGAGGATTCTGTCAGCTTTTGCAAATTTTGGCCCGTTCTCCACTATTTCCATTTCATTTAATGCATGTTCTTCTGTGAGCTGCCTTTCCTTATCAAAATGAATCTCATACCTTGATACCACACTTTCAACCGATATTTTAATGGCTGCAATGCCAATGATATGGATTATGAGCTCCACTCCTTCATAAAGACATTGATGCGAACTGAGAAAGTCTCTTATCAAATTCAAGCTGTCTAAATCCTGCTCTTTAATGTCGATTGTGTGCTCTTCAAGCTTTCTTAAAAAAGGCATGCATGTTTCTTTTATTGGCGAATCAGGTATGGAGGCAACGGTATCGGTAAGTTGTTGACTTTTCTCTACGAATAATGTAGCATTCTGATGCCCAATCATCACTGCTCCATGTACCTTCAACTTCGTTGCAAGGGATTTAAGGTCGGTTAAAAATCGAATAATTTTGGTTGTTTCAATTACATTGTCATTAAAAATAGTTCTTGTCAAACCATTGTGCATCGTTTTGGAAAGTTCAACCAGGTTTTTCTTCGCTAGATCAAAAGGGTCGGTAACAAAGTTAATTTGATTGTTTCTTTCTCCTAATCTCGTCTGGTATCCACCCACGTCATGATCATCGGAAATGGTCACCCCCATATATATTCCATTAGACACCAGTTTCTCAAGGTCTTGGTGATATCTAGGCCAATAACATTTGACGGGAAATGTGTCGGGATTCTTATTTTCGGTTTCAGCTTGAAGACCGGATGACTTGATGCAATCAGCATGATCGGAGTGATTTGCCATTTTCTCGAAGTACTTTGCAGCATCCATCACAAGGTCAGCACGCTCATGTGGTAATATATTTACGATTTGACACAACTGAGCTAAAACTCCAAACTGATTGCTGCAGAAATTGTAAATATATTTGCTAAACTTGTTTGATTTAAGATGGTTGATCTCTTCGGT
>REGM01000179.1:414128-456482 GCA_004194415.1 Aurelia aurita
AAGTGCAGAATCTCACATATATGATTTATTATGTTACAAAAATAGCATGTTACGAGACTTTACTTTTACGATTAAAAGAAGAGCTACAGAGCGAATCAACAAATGTGACAAGAACATAAGGTCGATTTATAAAATCGAAACTTAACTGCATAGGCAAAAAAGTAAAAGTGCTACAATAATTTACATCAATTGGCTTTATTAGCATTTACATGCGAGTCTATTTAGGGGAACCCTTCCGTCCAGGGGCAGATCCAGCCCGAAGTCGAAAGGGGGGCAACCTGCAGAGAGGCCTCCGAAAGTACCACAGAAAGTTAGCACACCAAAGGCGTGAGAAAAGTTTTGGACTCCTAGTGAGGAACAGTCTTTGGCTTTTCTACTAAACAACGCCTTGATTCGTATGTTTTCCCCACATTCTGATCGAAACAGTTAAAAAGGGGGCTTTAGGGGGCGCCAAGTTGAGTTTTCATCGTGAAGGGGGCAGTTGCCTCCATTTGCCCCCCTAAATCCGCAACTGATTCCGTCGTAACAATGTCACCATCTTCCTTAATTCTCCCTCAACACCTCAACACATTACGGCACCATGACATCATTTATTTTTCTGAGTCCAGAAAATGCATGAAGCTTGTTTTGTTGAAAATGATGCTTGTTTTCGTGATTTTTAATTCAAAATGACGATCAAGCATCACTTTGACTTCGTTTGTGATTTAAAACCACAGCAAATTTTTATAAAAAAAACGAACGACCAGTCTTGTGTAAATTGCAAAACTTTCCTTGTTCCAAATTTTTCTTTGCACATACTCTCCACTTCAAACAACGGTAAATTTGGTAACACCAAAGACTGGTATCACAGAATATCTCTCAAATGATAACGCGATTTAGATGCACTTCGTGCACTCATGAAATAGTGTTCATACATCTGATTTCATCCAATCATTGCAAGTAAACAAGAAGAAGAAAACTCTATTTTTGGCTGCGCTAAAGATACATGCTTTTTGGTTGTGCTAACAGTTATAGTCACTTAAAACTACATATGATATCTTCAAAAAAATTCAAAAGTATCGAAGAAAATGGTTAAAATAACAAATTAAGGGCTAATTATTTGATTCTACCGCCTAGATATCATTAGTTGAATGCAAATTGTGTAAATACGTAACTGAATTCTCATAAGAAATATTTCAGTATTGAAAAGCACGTGCTTCAATAGCGGCTGCCTTGCTCGTACATGGACCTTTGAAGAACTTCTTTGTAAACTGCATCTTCATCTTGGACCATGTCCTGGAAATAAATATGAAGCTCTTTTATCGGGGATGTTTCGCCCTTATTGATATTAAATACTTTCTACATATAAATGTACAAGGAGTCTCGTAAACTTCCGAAGGAAGTCCTTGTGTTTTCCTGGATGGTTCCTGAATCTCTGTAGGAATCGATTTCTTTATCTAATCTATTTGTACAGTAAATTAGGTACAGTAAACTCCAAAAATTTTGAAAAAGAGTGACAACCCGATAGTTATTTTGGTGAATATTCTTATTATAACAACATTTATTTCATCAGTCATGTTCAGAATTTATCCCTGAAGCATAATTCTTCCGTAAATTCTTATTTATTTCATATCCAATTCACAGTCTGCACTAAGTAAACTCCAAATATTTTCAACAAAATGACAAGGCGATACTTATCTTTGTGAATGTTCTTATCATAACAACATTCATGTCACTAACCATAGCCAAAATTGATCCTTGAACCAGGTTATTTCGTTAATTATTTCTTATTTCATAAATCCATTACTATTCTATATCAATTTATTCCCATATGAATCTTGTACGCTTTGAGAGAGTGATACACCCAAACACAACCAAATCCCCTCAAAAATTTTGGCTTGAAAGTATGACTGAGATCTTTGGTAAAATATGCTGAGGAACTAAGCTGAGTCAGGTGACCAAAAGTTATAAGTAAAGGTTGAAAAGATAACTATCGGATAAAACTACTCAAAATATGTGTTAACGCTTTTCAAAATAGTCAAATGTGCTCCATGAGAGGCGGTACGACGCAACATTTGGTCATACAAGACAGAAATATACGCTAAGAACGCACCAATAAGGGCTGATTTTTTCGAAATGTCCTCAAAATTCTCACAAAATATTCATAAAATACTTGAAAATTATTATTTACAACTGCAAATTCATGCCCGATAAAGCTCTCACTGAGTCTGAATTTTCTGTGACATCGTTGGTGATCTTAGATCCGGAGAATATGCCAAAATGTTTTGGAAGCATAACCAAACAGCTGGACTTTGAAAACCGGTTTTACGGTGATGGGTTCTTGAGATCGTCGAAATATCTCACAAATACACTATTTCAAGCCAAATACATTAACTGCAGCCAACACCATTCTTTTGTTGACAATCGGAAGAAAATACTCACCACAAAACGGTCATAGTCAAATTTATGACGTAACTGAATATGCTGCACGAAATTACCACTTCTTTTGTTTGGATCACCCCAGGGCATAGCAGCACAAATTGGACATACCTGTAAGACAAAGATTAATAATTTAAATCATAGACCAAAATACTGGGGACATACTAACATTCAGAGCAATTATTTTCATAGACTGAGTTAACGAGAAGCCAAACATATGCGAGAAGTAATATTCATTGCTACTCCCCTTCCTTGCTCAATGCTGGATTTGGTGTTTCAAGTTCATTCTGGCGAACATTGATCAAGAGGGCATGGGGGGGATCTACTCTTCCATGTGCAATTCAAGAACTGTTTGCAGGTGTCCCATCATTTTTGACAATGATTGTAATCAAGCTGCATCGTTACGGCATGCACCTACCGCGTGAACCAAAAAGAAATTTACATGTTTGAAAATTCGTAATGCGGAGAATATATTAGATATTGGAATCAATCAAAGTTTAGTTGATACCCGAAAGGCTGAAGTATTTTTGTGATTTTTTCCTATTTTTCTGAGCATTGGAAATATAGGTGAAATTGGATTTACGAAAAATCCGTAACTTCGAAATGCGTGAAAAGATGCATAAAACCTTCGATTAAAATATAAAAAATCTGCTCAAGAGTTAAAAATCAAACCTTTAAAAAAGCTATAACGTATACGACCAGATACTTTGTAGAAATTACTTTTTAAACCTTGAGGAATTAAATGTATTTGCATGTTGCTCTAAGTGAGGAGATTACTTATCCCCTTTTCACCCATTTCGAAGTAAACAAATTTCCGTAAATCCAATTTACCTATATTTCCAATGCTCAAAAATAAAAAATAAAATCACAAAAACACTGTAGCCATTCGGGTATTAACGAAACTTTGATTGATTCCAATTCGTCAAGTATTCTCCGCATAACATATCTTCAAGGTTGGATTTTTAACTCTTGAGAAGATTGTTTATATTTTAATCGAAGGTTTTAGGCATCTTTTCATGCATTTCGAAGTAAACAAATTTTCATAAATCCAATTTACCTATAATTCCAATGCTCAAAAATAGAGAGAAAAAATCACAAAAACACTTTAGCCATTCGGGTATTAACGAAACTTTGATTGATTCCAATTCCTCAAGTATTCTCCGCATAACTTATCTTCAAACATGTGAGTTATTTTGGTCCACCCGGTATCATAGCACAAATTATAGGACTGGGTCTCCTCGTCATCCCTTCAAGCTAAAATCCTAGACAAAACCTCTTGTCACAAACTAAGTTGTTCAGCCTTTTTCGAGAAATCACAGTGCCTGCTATTTATGATGAAATATTTTTTGCCGACCCTCTTGCTCCATTCTTTTCGATCATACATTGCCGCAGGTAGCTCTTCCGGGAGATATCCTGTAACCTGAACAAGTCGTTTTGCGTAAGTGACAGTGACAGGGTCTACTTTGCCATTTCTGTCCCGTTTCTTTGAGAAAAAAATGCCCTGAAAACCTTACACAGATTTCAATATAGCACAAGTTAGCACAACCGTGCATCCCAAAAAACTACAGAGAAGGTTGAGAAATTCTGCTAGCATGAAGTTTCACCGAATCACCCCTAAAATAGAAAATTTCTATCCTTTAAATCTGCTGTTTTCTGGCCATCATCGGTATCTTGCAATCGGAGCTATTGCCAAACAAACCTGTACGAAAGAGTCGGTTGAGTAACCTTTGAATGCTTACATAATTTAAAATTGCATTCATTTTGGGAGTACTGTAAGGCCTAGCACTNACAAGTCGTTTTGCGTAAGTGACAGTGACAGGGTCTACTTTGCCATTTCTGTCCCGTTTCTTTGAGAAAAAAATGCCCTGAAAACCTTACACAGATTTCAATATAGCACAAGTTAGCACAACCGTGCATCCCAAAAAACTACAGAGAAGGTTGAGAAATTCTGCTAGCATGAAGTTTCACCGAATCACCCCTAAAATAGAAAATTTCTATCCTTTAAATCTGCTGTTTTCTGGCCATCATCGGTATCTTGCAATCGGAGCTATTGCCAAACAAACCTGTACGAAAGAGTCGGTTGAGTAACCTTTGAATGCTTACATAATTTAAAATTGCATTCATTTTGGGAGTACTGTAAGGCCTAGCACTTAGAATAAATGAAAAGGGAGATAAATGATACAAGTATGGACTTACTACTTGTGCATTGGTTCCTTGATGATTAGAAATGACATGTTGCAGCAAAGATTCTCGGTCTAAGCGCGTTACAGCGCAACAAGGACAATCAAATGTTGATGCAACAGATGGAATATTTCCAAATGCGGCTTGGCCTTGGGCTTGTCTAGATCTTGCAAAGGCACTTGCCAGGTCTCCTCGGTCTTCTCTGCCCTGGTCCCTTTTTCAAGAAAAACAAGATATTTATGCTGTGAAAAAAAATACAATGATAATATGGGCCTAAACGGCATGCTCCAATACTTTTGGAAATTGCATTCCATTATAAAGTAAGATGCTAACGGTTACCTTCGTTGCGCCATTGCAAGTGTGTTTGTCATTTCTTTACATTTACATTAAATAACAGAAAATTATCATTTGTTTCTAGTTTTAGGCTTCACACAAATGTGTCACCCTTGCAACCTCAGAACTTGGTTAGTCTCCGAGAAAAATTTGAGTGGTTTGCGCACAAAAAACATTTCTGTTGTCTAAAAATAAGCAATAAACCAAAGAAAGTCAAAACTCAAAATAGATAGCAATGAGGCCAGGGGGGGGGGCACTGTGCCACCTAACCTTAAAAACATACCTGTTCCTTGTATAATTTTTTCGAAAATTTATACCCGACCTCGTACAAATTTTTCAAAAATGGCCTATTTATTTGTTGTTTATACCAAAATCACAGAAATGGGTACCGTTCTTTATACCAAAATCGCGAAAATCGGTACCGTTCTTTATACCACAATCGTGAAAATCGGTACCGTTCTTTATACCAAAATAGTCAAAATTGATACCGTTCTTTATACCAAAAAACGATATCCTTCCCGATAACACGTCCCTAGCGCCCAAAATAATCATAGTGCCCCCTCCCCCAGCAATGAGGGTACAGCAAATGTGCTAACATACTAACATACTCTGTTGCAACAAAATTTGTTTTGGAAACCGGTTACCTTCTTTGTCCTCCAAAATTTAATGATCCCATCGCTTTATCCACATTTGCACTGAGTTCTTTGTCAGAACAGTCATCCAGATGGGTCTGCAAGCGTCTCAAAGGATACTGCCAAGCGAAAACACAAAATCATATTATTCATTGAAACTAAAGGCTGCTTGAAAGAAGGACTGAAGATAAGATTCTTTAATAGCAATTTACATAAGCGTAAGTATAATACATAGTTGGTAAAATATTTAACTATAAACTTGATGTAGAGAGATTTGGACGAAAAAAATACCAGGATATAGTTATACACTCTGAGGCCTTTCAGACTTGTGTCCACATTAGAGTGTTTAAATGTATCCAAGTATTTTTGTCGTCCACATCTCTCCACATCAACTACATAAGCGTAAGGAATAGTAGAGTNTAATAGCAATTTACATAAGCGTAAGTATAATACATAGTTGGTAAAATATTTAACTATAAACTTGATGTAGAGAGATTTGGACGAAAAAAATACCAGGATATAGTTATACACTCTGAGGCCTTTCAGACTTGTGTCCACATTAGAGTGTTTAAATGTATCCAAGTATTTTTGTCGTCCACATCTCTCCACATCAACTACATAAGCGTAAGGAATAGTAGAGTCTGGAGGGGGGGGGCTCGAAACGAAGGCCATTGTTTACGAGCATTTTCCCCAACTTCAGGGAGGTTTTTGCCAGAATATGGCCGATTTTTGCAAGTTTAATAACCATTGGGGGAGGCTCCCCCTGGCTCGTACACATATCGGTATTTAAGTTTCAGGCAAAGAATTGTAAGTATTCAATAAGCACTCAAATTTATCACATACCGGGTGAATCAAGAAAAAGTTCGAGCGTTTGCAAGCATGTAGCTCGTTAGTTATTCATGAGATTGCTTACAAATGATACTTGCTATGTAGCTAACATGTCAACTTAGATGATAAATTTTAATGGATTAAAATCGGCCGTATCGTTCCCTAGTTACAAGCAATTTTAGAAAAATGTTTCATCTCAAAATCCCCTAAAATAGGCCCAAAAACTTTTATCAAATTTGAAACAATTCAGCCTACAATACTAAAAGCTTGGTGAAAAACGACTGAAAGAAGATCCCAAGTGTATGAAATTATGGAACAGGCTCTTTAACTACAAAACAGGTTGCCTAGGAAATAAGATTCTCATAATGATCATGGTGGAATTGAAATGATAGCAAATTTGATCCAGGATTTTGGGCCAATTTGAAGGTTTGCCACTAAAAACCCTCTTATAAAATCGCTTGTAACTTGAGAACAAAGAGACTGACTTCAACCAAATAATTTCATGATCAAAACTGACATGTTAGCTAACCAACGAAGATAAGTATAAAAAATTGAATGAATAGCTAGCAAACCACTAGTCTTGTTTTAGCTTTTTTTGACTGGCCCAATAAGGTGGATAGTTCGGCTTAAAATTCTTTCTCCTCTTTCTCAGTGAATAACAGAGGCCATAAAGGGTTAAAGCATTGTCTCTAAAATGAGGATTCAGTGGTGGTTTCTTAAGGTTTCTGTTATCATGAACGTAATGTGGTTTATTCAATAGCCACGGGCTTTTATGACGCTGAAAGTGACGTGATAGAAACAATATATACCGGGTGAGTCAGAAAAACGTGAGGCGTTTAGCAAGCCATATTCTGGTGAAAACCAAGTCAAATGGGGAGTATCGAAGTTTTATATTGCAGAAGAAGGATTGAATTAGTTATAGAAATTTGTTTTGTTAAAATCAGTGATTTCTTTCCTTATTTATTTGTGATTTTGCGATATAGCCATTTTGGTGAAAAGTATCTCTAGTAAAAGAACTTTCAGCTTGTTAACAATGCCAATTTAAATGACTAGTCCCCACGGGATACAACATAAGTAAGACTATTTTTTACTTTTGTGCTCTAACACAATGCATGCGTTGTTTCAAAGTTTTGGTAGAGAAACAGTATGTTTGTCATGGTTTAGAAGGTCACGCGTGCATGAATATGAATCTAATTGAAGGCCTATTTTAGTAATCTTGCAAAGCACCACTTTACTAAAATCCCTCGTAATTCTGGAAAGGAAAGACCGATTTCGACCAAACAAATTTTCATATCTAAGTTAACTTATCTTCTATGCAATGAACTTTACAGAAACGAATTTTCAAATTCAACTGCATCAATAAAAATTCGCAAACACCCCACGTTTTTTCTGACTCACCCGGTACTATTTAGAATAAATATTCTATTTTTGTTCACCTTCAAAGTTTATGTACTATACATTTAAAACTATTTCAACGGGCTTTCAACACAATAACTTTGTAGCAACCCCAACGAGTTCAGTCTCAATACAAACCGTTCCTTCTCAGCAAAATAGTCTTAAGTTTTCAAGAAGGGCCATAGGCTGTCGACTGGTAAGTCACACAAATTACCGTTAAAGCTTCCGGTGTAGCCATAAACTGTACCTTACAGGAGAACTGACTGTGCTAAATGAGGGATCAAAATTTGCCTACGCTAGCTACACTATAATCTATCACATACCAGAAAAGGCCAAATACAAATTGACAAAAGAACTCCTAAACAAAAAGAAACACATGAAAAAGATAGGCAACAAACAAACCTTCTCGTCACAAAATTTACATTTTGCAAAACAACTTTGAATTTGCTGTTGGACATCATATGCCTTTTGCAAGTTTGAATGGCAAAAGCTTTGACGACAGTATGGGCAATTTTGAGACTGAGATTGTCCACTTAGCTGTGATTGAGATTGTCCACTCATGTTTATGCATTCTTCGCAGAAACTAAAACAAATTGAAAGCAAGTCATTGCAGTTTTACAACTGATAACAAAGTCTGGGGGGGGGACTCCACAATTTTTTGTACCAGGTATGTACAAATGAACAGGAAATCGTTTTCAGCTATTTTGCTCCTGAACAGGGTATCCATGTTTTCAAATGGTGCTCCCAAAAGGGTACACAATTTTCAAATAATTGCTCCTGTCTTGGATTTTAATTGGGAAAATGCAATTTTTCTTTCGTTATCTTACCGATTTACTCCTAGACAGGGTAATCAATTCGAAAAAATTCCTCCCACAAAGGGTATGAATCTCTTTACCCCAGCGGCACACACCTGTACATTTATGGGTGTAGTGCCCCCCCCCCGGAACAAATCAGTAGAGTTTATTGTTTTGTTTAATAGTGAGTCTCGAAGTAACATGTTAAAGACTAGACCATGACAACAACAATTAAATTTCTACAGAAGTGCCACTAACTTCGATTTAATGATTTGTTCACATTTTGTTTGGCAGCAGTAATAGTTTTGCTGTAATTCAGTTAGTTTGTTTTTTTCTAGGATGATGTTCCAATATAGTGTGTAAGAAGTCTTAATTTTAAAAATGAAATGAAATGGCTTCGAGGCTCAATGAATTAGGGATTGGGATATCTCTGGGACAATTTTGTTGGCAGTTTAGTAGAATCTTTCTTTAATAAGATATTGAAAAATAATGATTTGGCTTCTTAAAGACAATTGACGGATATACAGTATAGCGTCTAGTTTAAAAATAGAACAAGAGAAGGCTGCCTGCCTCTATTTGACTGTGTACATTGACGCAGTATGCCTTAATGTCAGTTTAAATCAGAGAGCTGGGAGTTTGGCCTAAGTTGCATATTGCTGAGCTAGGAATACCTCATAGGCTCTAGTCAATACTTGCATGGCAGTCACAAGGATACCACACTCCCACTCAAACATGGTGGCTCCAAAGACTGTCGCGTTTTGCTGCAAAGCATGCTGGTAAAAAGCTCCCTGACGACCACCTAACGATGTAAAAACTTTGGTCTGGCATTTCGACTAGCTACTAGCTAGCTTGAATTTGAATCGACCTTAAAGAACGCCGGTCAACCAGCATCCTTTGCGGTCGCGCTTTGCAGAGAATGTTGTCGTATGAAAATGGCCACCGCAGTCGAAAGGCAACAAGCCAAGCGCGCAAAGGATGCTGGTTGACCGGCGTTCTTTAAATTCGAATGCAACATGGTTCTGAAGGAAACCTTTCCAGAGCAGAAAAAGTAAAGTTTTGATTCGAATTGAAAGATTCAAGTTCGAATTACAAGATTTTCATATTTATTTACATTGATTACTTGTTCTGAACTTTACCAAAGCTAGCTAGTTGAAACGGCAGACCAAAATTTTTATGTTGTTAAGTGGTCGTCAGGGAGCTTTTTACTAGCATACTTTTCGCGGCCACCATCTTTAGCGTATTGTCTATTAGTATCCTTTGTAGCACTTGATATCGTAGTTCCTGGTTTCATATGTTGCAATCTCATATGTAAGCAGCTTTCAGCCAATCACTTGGTAGGAACATAGTTAATATGGAGGAAGTATTTCCTCATTCCATATTTGGCTTGCCCTACTGATAGTATTTAAATCCCGAGGGGTAACTTCCATATATAGAGCAACGGGTACGCTTATGGTGCCGCCCATAAGGATGGGTTTTGAACCTCGAGAATCCGTAAATATGGGTCTCAAAATGTAAATGTTCCAATAGAAATGGGTAGCTTTTCAAATTATAACCGGAAACTTGTTGAGTTTAGGTTTTCAATGTTTGAGTTCTGAAACTTGGTTGGTGGTAACTTTATCTTCATAATTGCGTGCTTAAAGTGAAATGAAGCTTGATTTGTAGCAAGTTCAAGGGGCTTTCCCCCTCAAAATCCTTAAAAATGGGTATGAAATCGACCGAAAATCCTTAAGGATGGGTCTTTCCCTAAAATTTGGGCGGCACGTCCCTGACATCCCAAGACTCAAGTTACCCCCGGGATTTAAATCTGTGCTCATGCTCTCCAATCAGTTCAGAAATTATTTGGTAACAGTGCAGACTTTGTGCAGCATAGGCTGGGTAATTCCCATTTGTCTTGCATCTATAAGCTGGCTGCTTGCAGCTGGTAAAGCATACTGTACTGGTATGATAATCTCTTGAGATTATCAAATACAATGGAATACAATTGGCTATATTTAGATTGCCCAGGCTCCTAACTCAAGTTGCCTTATATCTCCGACAATTGTCTTTAACATTATAATTATAACCCTACCGTTATAGCATCAGCTTAGTGTAAGTTATCAGCCTAAAATTGAATCACACCTTTACTATGTGTTCTTCTTTTATCATGCTTTAGTAGCCTCATTTTTATTCAATCTGTTCATCTAGGCCTTGGGGTGTCCCATTTTCCCAGAATGCAAAAATGGATGATTTTTAATAAATTGAAATATTACAAATTATGCATGGAAAACGAGAATTTGAAAAGTCATTTGAACCACAGAATGGGAATTTTAAATTTCCAAGGATACAGACCCAAAAGTGGAGAAATTTTGTCTGATAAGTTTATCTGATATTGAGGAGTCTGGGACATTCCCCACTTGTAGAAAGTTACTATTCAATGTCCACAATAATGGTTCTGCTTTGAGAGTTTTTATTTCATTATCCAACTATGATGCCTACAGCAGGGGCGGATCCAGACTGAACTTGAAGGGGAGGGCAACCTGCATAGAGGGCGCCAAAAATACAATAGAACGAAAGCGCGCCAGATGTGCGTGAAATTTTTTGGACTCCAGGTTAAGAAGATTCTTTGGTTTTTCTTCTAAATAATGCCTTGATTTTTATGTTTCACCCCATATTCTAATCAAAACAGTAAAAAAAGAGTGCGGTAGGGTCATGAAGGGGGCGCCAAGCTGAGTTTTCATCATGAAGGGGGGCAGTTGCCCCCACTTGCCCCCCTAAATGCGCCACTGGCCTACAGAAGTGGTAGGTCCCAACTGTAATTATCTACAGTAGCTGCTACTGCCCTTGCTATCTCTAAAAACAATTTGGAATACAGATGATCTTAGAATCAAGGGTACACCCATTGAAAAGCTAAACAGCTAGACCCTATCCGAAAAGACCCCTGGTGGAAAAAGGGAATAAACTCAATCATAGCATTCATAGCTATGAGATAATCCTCTGAGTAAAAACAAAAACTCAATTTTGCTAGGTTTAAATAACAAGGGTTTAATCCCTTAGAAGTTTCAGCAACTTTTTAAAAAGTATTTCCTAATCAATTTACTGTCATAAAAAAGCAAACATCTTGTGATTTAAAACTAGAAATCAAAGCTTGTCAGCTCCCCTCTGGTTATGTCCTTCCTCGCCAGCAAAAATTGAAAACAAATTCAACTAAGCAACCAATAATTCAAAAGGTATAATATAAACCCAATAAAGAATATCAAGATACTTTAAAGATGAAACTTTGTATGTCATAAACTGTAAACTTTACAATTATAAAGAACTTAAATGCGATAAAAACGGGTGACTTCTCCGTCAAAACATGAACGACGTTATTACGACGACGACATTAAATCAGCCTTTGCTGAAGAGCAACCCTCCCTAAATGAATCAAATATGAAATATATGAAATATGAAATATGACGAGCGTGGAAAATTCTGTAAAAGAACCACTTTTCAAACCAATCAATGAATTTCTATGATATCATAGTATTTTGAATTTGAATTTTATGAAACGGGATATTAAAATTCCTCTCTGGTGATTTGTTGCAATTTCTCTGGTAAGCACAGTAAAGTTTACCTTGGGTTGTTCTGGGCCTAAACAAAGCAACATCGAATCGAAAGGGGCACTCTTTTTTGTCCAGTTTTTGCAGATCGGGCAAATAGAATCAGTCAAAGATAAGTATACTTACAGATGATTGCATGGCAGTCGTGTTGGTGACTTTAATATTTCACGACAAACACTGCAAATGAAATTATCTAAGTTGACAACTTTGTTATCGGTCCTTCGTCTTACTGCAGCCATCTTCTTCTCCTTCACTTCCAAGAAATTCGGGAAATTCCCATGAGTTAATGCTATGATTCGTGTAAAACGCAGACCAGCTGCCCAGCCCATCATTCAGTGATTAGTCCCCAGTCTCCATCGGACTCCATGTTTTGGCGGGAAGTTCTAGAAGCAAGATTGGCAGTGGCAGGAAAAGAAATCCCGAGAAAGAAAACAGAAATAAGAAATAAGTGAGTATGATATCTCAGTGATTACAAATCTCAATAAAGAAAAACTCTAGCCATTAGTTATTAAAACCAACATAACAAGGAAGTGATAACAAAAGACAAGTATCCTAGTTCTGTTCAGATGTAAATATTTAGGCCTAAATTTTTAGGCTTTAATATCAATTTAAATGAATAATCCGAGTTAAAAGATGAGATGAGATGTCATAGGCTTATAAATAGCCTATTGTATTTGATAATCCTACCGGTGTCCAAAGAAAGCAAAGCCAAAGAAAACAATGGCATGTTTAGGTTTTTATTTGTCCTATTTATAGATGGGCACGATATGGCTCGTTAGATTTATTACATGAGTCCTTGTTTTCGCCCCATTCCCCCTAACCATACCCCCACAATACCCATTACGCTTCAAACAAGTTTTAGCGGAATATGACTGTAACAATAAATGACAATTCAATTCAATGGAGCAAATCTTTGACTCATATCATCAGTCTAATAGCTCGTCAGGTTATTCACTTTAGAGTTCTTGTTGCCTTGTATTTCAGAATGGTTCAAGAATTCAATGTGCTGAGCTGTTTCTCGTGTGGAACATTTCAAGTTGATCAGGTATATGATGCTTTTTGTGTTCAAAGTTGTAAATGAATAGAAACATCATATCTTGCGCTGATTTATCCCACTGATATTCTGTTTAAAAAATACAGCTACTCAGTTCAGTTTCATTTTCAAATTTGATACCATTCAAAAATCCTTTAAGCCAACAACAATTAACTAAAATTATAACAAGTTAAAAAGACAACAAAAACGTTAATATCAATTATTACATAAATAGTAGAAATCTGTATGGAGAGGCATTTCTTAAGGAGGAGCTCTCTCAGTAGATAAATTAATCGAGGAGGGAACACCCCCTGTGTTAAAAACCTATTCTTCAATTTGAAAATGTTCACATCTTTGCAAAGCAGCTATGTTAGCTTCCTAGTTTAGGCCTGTTGCAATTTTCTTTAAAATTGAATATGGTTTGTTTTACCCTGTTCAAGTCGCGTGACTATCCTCTTGGGAAGTTTCAGCATTATTCTACTTTCTGCATTCATGGTACAAGTTTTCATGGCACGAAATATGTTAAAGAAATCAAAAGATGTTTTATCAAGACGTTGATCACTTGACTTGATTGGGTGTAAACAAACCTTAGCTGATTAGGTCGATTGCCTCGTTTCCCCTAGAAATTCATTGCTATAGTTACTGTACCTCACTCTACTCCATAAATATAAGTCAAAGAAAAGCTAGTCTTGTTCACCCAAATGTGGTTTTATTCAGTAGCTGTTTATATTCTGTACATCAGGTGAAGAAAAGTACAAATAAATGGACATGTAAATTATGTGGGGAGAAGCAATCGATCAAGCAGATTTTCTTCAAAGGGAATGGAAAAGAATGCAGAATGCAAGCGCAGCAATTAAACTTAGCAAAATGCATGCACAACCAAGTGGAAAGTGCAATTGCATGTTGCGTCAAACAACGCACCACTAGAGATGAAAGTGACCAGGGGCAAATTCATGATCATGCAGAGAACGAACTGCCAAAATATCTTCTGTTTGAACCAGAAATTATGTTGGATAAATTTGAGAAAAGGAGCAAGCCTTTGACAAAAAGATGGGAGCAGTTTGTTGAAACACAAGAAGGTATTGATTTAGAAATTTAATAAAATTAATTACAATTTTATTTATTTTGGTTATCAGCTATATATTCTTAATGCAAGTTATTTTAACACACGTCTATTTCAACAAACAACTTTGTGCTTAAAGATCATTATTTTGATCACAAATTGGCGAGTCTTGGCATGTCAACGAACAACTTACTGATATTTTTGACATTGCTTCTGACTGTAAATGCATTCAGTCATGGTAAACAGACCTGTTCTGTCATGTATCACGTGACCCATGTGATAAATATCAATTATCGCTCCTAACAACAAACTGGAACTGCTGTAACACAATAAGTTTATTTTGATCTATTTCGTTTCAAAAAACTTGAACTTTAGCCAGTTAGATGTGCCATCAAAAACCAAAAGTCAGCAGATTCCTTTTTTTTAGGTGTATGCAGACTATTTAACATGACTCAATGCCTTTCAATTTTAATTTTACGCATTTATACGTTACACATTATAATGACAAAATCCTACAACAATTCTTTACGTGGGGGTCCTTTTTAAGCTAATTAGGTAGTATTTGTTCTCATGGCGGCACTTGCAGATTAACTCTGATCTCTTGTTGAGTAGGTTGGTCTTGTTGGCTTTGCTAATGATTTTTGCTTATAACTCTTATTTTCTCCCATTGCAATGAAATACCTTTATTCACTCTAAATGATGCTCCTTCGTGCACAGAATTCAAGAAATTTATTCAAAAATAACCTTTCCCCTATAAAGATTAATCTAACATTCACACAGATTTCTTTGGCAAACATGAAAATTTATCCTCAGGACTTAAAAATATTGATCTTTTGCGAGGATTCTGGGAAGAATTGCCCGTTTCCTTCCGCCCATCCAGAAATGGACATTGCGTGGGAGCATGCTCTGGAAACTACTTTTCTATTTGTAGTCAAATCGTCAATTAAAAAATCATTTCTTTTTTACCAGTTACTGTAATTACGATGCAATTTCAGATGAAAGTGCAACAAGAAGAGGAGCACAGCTACAATTGTCCTTTTGTAATTATTATACATTACGTTGTTGCCCTTAAGTAACTGATGAGTTCACAAGATACCTTTACTCACTCTGGAAATTACTTTTTCTGTTTCAAGTCAAATTATTGAAAAGTGACTTTGAAAATATGAATTTTATTTTGCAGATCATAATGAAAATGAACGTGAGGACCACAGCTCAATTAATATTACAACAGAAAGATCTTGCTTTGAAGAGTCGAGAAGAATGACGAAGCGCCAGAGACATCAATCCCCAAGAGGCAATAAGTACAAACCATACCAACAGAGGAAATCACAGCAAGATTCTAGCAACAGTCATGACATACAAAACTATTCTACAGCTGTCAAAAGAAGGAATGAAACAAATAGCACAGATGAAATATCTAAAGATGCTATTGACATGAACCGGGAAAGATGGTCCATTGATAAAGAGGAACCAAATTTACAGAAAAGTCACTATGTTGGGAACGGCAGTAAACAATACTCTGAAACGTTGGTACAAAGAGCACAAACCAGCGGAAAAGATGGCACAGGAATGGACATGACATGTAGGGCAGCACAAAGTAGCAGATGGAACCAATTCATCTCAGCACCCCAGGAAGAAGATTGCAGTGATAATGAAGAAGAGTTGTACTAATAAGAGTAAGTTTCAAATATTCAAAATATTGTTTGTTGGTTTGATTAGATGTCAAGAAAAGGTACTTTTAACTGTTTTTCAGAAATAAGAATTCTACCACATATATATATATATATAAGTCTTAAATTATATTTGAAATGACGAAAAATGAAGGTGTCATTATCAAATGACAACTGTTTAGAAATGTGTGACAAATTTGGTGCTTCACGCTGTTGGCAACATAAACACTGGCTCGTGTGGAGCACCTTGAGTGAGTTAAGGAGTTGCGTAAAGGCCGACCTCCACAGTAATATATACAGTAGTTTTGTTTGTGAAAATCGAAACTTAACAATGTTGCTAAAATTGCTGATACCCAGCAGTGGTGGAAAAAAACTTTGCCTTCCTGCGAAGCCAGTTCGAAATAAAAATCTTCCTTCTATTGTTTTATCGGATTTTCATTTATGCCAGTTTTTCAAAGTTATGTTGAGCAACTGTAACGCACTTATTTCAGCTTTCCGAATCATTTACAATAGCACAGGTCTTCGGTCTCAGCTATAATCAGGTTTCCAGAAAGCAATCTTTTCATTGTTATTACGGCACTTGTTGCAAGTTGTCTTTTAACCATTTCATAGACAATCAACAAAAACAAAGGAAAAGCCTATATTTTAACTATCGAAATAAAATTCAACTGCTAGCAAATAACTTGTTCATATTCAACATACACAGTACCTCTTTTGAGATGACACAACGTTAAAGTGACCGCGGGGCAAATCACTCCAAAAATCTCGTACACTTTCGTAAAAAATCTTCAAAATCCTAAAATCTCGACAAGTTCTGAAAATCTCAAATCTTAGAAATCCCAAAGAAAATGCTAAAAATCTTCGATAATTTAAACAAATCCCAGAAGTCTCCCCCAACAAATGATACACATACTCAAAATAATATTTCGACAATTCTTTGACAATCTTAAAGATTGTTTAAATCCTCAAAAACCTTGCAAATCTTGAAAAATCTTCAATATCTCAAAATCTCAACAAGTCTTAGAAATCATAAAAATCTTTGAAAATCTCATCTTGGCATAAATAGTCTCAAAAATGTTTGAAAATCTGAGAGATTTTTAAAATCCCAAAATCTCGTACGCTATTTTTGGAGTGATTTGCCCCTTGAAAGTGACAACAAATGACTCTCATGAGAATTCAACTTCTGATGAAAAGTGANAAATATCTAAAGATGCTATTGACATGAACCGGGAAAGATGGTCCATTGATAAAGAGGAACCAAATTTACAGAAAAGTCACTATGTTGGGAACGGCAGTAAACAATACTCTGAAACGTTGGTACAAAGAGCACAGACCAGCGGAAAAGATGACACAGGAATGGACATGACATGTAGGGCAGCACAAAGTAGCAGATGGAACCAATTCATCTCAGCACCCCAGGAAGAAGATTGCAGTGATAATGAAGAAGAGTTGTACTAATAAGAGTAAGTTTCAAATATTCAAAATATTGTTTGTTGGTTTTGATTAGATGTCAAGAAAAGATACTTTTAACTGTTTTTCAGAAATAAGAATTCTACCACATATATATATATATATAAGTCTTAAATTATATTTGAAATGACGAAAAATGAAGGTGTCATTATCAAATGACAACTGTTTAGAAATGTGTGACAAATTTGGTGCTTCACGCTGTTGGCAACATAAACACTGGCTCGTGTGGAGCACCTTGAGTGAGTTAAGGAGTTACGTAAAGGCCGACCTCCACAGTAATATATACAGTAGTTTTGTTTGTGAAAATCGAAACTTAACAATGTTGCTAAAATTGCTGATACCCAGATAAACAATTCATACAGAGATAGATCTATATTTTCCTATCATCTTGCAATACAACATAACAAAAGCTCTACATTAATCTAAAAACACAATAAAACCTGGTAACAAAAATGATATGGCTATTCTAATCCATTTATCTGGAAAAGGCAAACAGCTGTTTAAAATTTGGTGTTAATTTCTTTGTTCTGCCACAGATAACAAAATGTTTGGGTTTTGAAAGCTGACAAGTAATTCCAACAGTTACAGTACATATGCTAGTTACTGGTATTCTATGTTAACATTGCAGACATTCTGGTTTCCCTTTTGACCACCTACAGTTATGGGATCAATGATAGAACAAATATAGGAGGTCTCCAATAAGAATATTAGGAAAGTGAGGAAAAATAAGCAAACAAATAGCAAACTTCTTGAGAAGAAAATTGATAAATGACTTTCATCACAAGAAATTGCTGTGACTTTAGTACCTTTTCCGGTGTTTACACTACAGAGGAAACAGGTTTATGTCTTCAGTTTCATGAAAGATAGTAAAAGTTATAGTCAGTAACACTAGAGCATTAACTGTAACAGATGAGTTGTTCTGTCTTGCATATGAAAAGTTATGACCATTACAATTTCGGAGGCTATGATTACACAGCCTCTCAGGGGTGAATATATGTCAATACTTTACAACCTGAGATGGGGAAAAGATATAGAGATATATATCAACCACGGATGCATTGTCTTCTGGGGAAGAGTTGTAAGCAATTCAATTACAGGTTGGGGAACAGATAGAAATTCAGTTGACATATATTCACCCCATGCAGCCTCTTCAATGAAAGAGTGTTTTATGTATTTACAAAGAGCTTGCATATGATCATAAATCAGTTCAAGGAACATTGTTCTCTAGCATGTTTCTCATCTTCTTGGGCCACCACCACCACGCCCCCTTCCACGAGCTCTTCCCCTGCCTCTTCCACGACCACGTCCTCTAGCACCACCAAAGCTTGACACTAAAATGAAAAGAATTGAGAAATGAACACAGTTTACCTGAACATTGATCAAAGCAGTTCAACAGGCAGCCAAACGAGATTCTAAATAAATTATGGGCAAGTATAAAATATTTCAACAGAGAAAACATTGAGTTATGTGGAATAATCTATAAAATTCATTTTGATGGGTTTAATTTTGGAATTTGCTTTGTGTTCTAATGTTATTTTCACTCTCAAATCGGATATTGTTCTGTGAGCTTTGCAAAAGAAACATAAAATAAAAACATGATAAGATAAAAGAGATTCTTACTTCCACCCGTTTTGCCTGGCCTTCTTTCCTTTGGTGGATCTTCAACTAGCAATGTATCTAAAGGCAAACTTTCTGGCAGGATGAAATATCTAATGTTGTTTCCTCTGATGCTGAGAGTTTCTAGCTGTACTGGCTCTTTGCCCTTCAAAGTCATCTTAACAGCTTTCAAATGGGTGTTCATACTCATATCAATACCTGAATTAAGGCAGAAAGAAAACAATTAAATTAGTCAAGAGCGCATTAACAAATTCACTTACAATATGTACTGTACAAATAATTCTCAGCTTCTAGAAACATTCTCAGCTGACATTATGTAATGTCACTTAAAGTATGTAATGTCTAAAAGGTATATATACCCCAGGTTGGAAAACTTGCATTCACTCACAACTATACATCTGTATCAGAGCTCGCTGCTCACAGCTAGAACAAAAGGTTCTCGCATTAGAGAACAAAAAGTCCATTGCTACTTTTGTAACTATATTTCACGTGCTACTCAGTGTAGGCCAAATCATGCAAGTTTTCCAACCTGGGGTATACCTTTTAGAAAATTTGTGCAAAGAAATTTTAGAATTTAGAATCTGAGCTTTCTGCACTGGCCTTAAGTTGAAGATTGAGATAGTTGAATGTACAGCAAAAAGAATAATATTGAAACCAGCTGGAATGTCCACTTTTGTGCCACAGGAGGAAGAGCTTTAGTTTGTTTCTTTTTGTGCACCGAAGAAAGGACAGATGTTTATATTTTATCTACTTCTCCGTGAAAAAAATAAAATATTATTGTTATTCTTTGCACCAAGTTCAGTGATGGACATGCAGTTCTCCAGTTCTCCCTGCTACAGGATACCCTTTGTAAAAGCATTAAGTATAGCATATGGTGGATACTTATTATGATTATTAAATACCATAATATGCTACTTTTACAAGCATGGTGGCTAAACAAAACTTTTAACAATCAAAACAACAAATAACAAGAACAAAAATCTAAAAAACTAAAAACGGCAATAAAAGCAAGACAGCAAAGCTTAGGAGTTTGGATTATCCATGGTTGTACTTTTACTTTGGCTGCTTGCCAGACTGCATTCTTTGCTTCTTACGCGGAGAAGTGCGCAGATGAAACAATACAAGAACAAAGGTCCTATTGTTTTCTCGAAAATTGCGTGGAGAATATGTTCTTTTGTTAATCATAACTTTTGTTAGAAATGAGATATTGTAGTTCTGAAAACTGTTTTGTGTATAGTTCACATAGATATTTCAGATGATGCATTGATTGATGACACTGATATTTGGAGCAAATAAAATTTGCTTAACATCTCTAGAACAGCAAAAAATACAATGTGATGAATTCATAAAGAGCGTTAATCACACATACCTGTTATTGTTCCATGTGCTACAGTTCCATTTTTCAGCTCTATTGTAACAGTCTCGTGGCTAAGCTTCATCAAAAATCTGTTGATAAATCAAAGATGTTGTCAACAATAAGGCCTAAATTTAGCGGACATTTGGTTTCTATTTTAGCGTACAAAACGTGAAAAAAATTTAAAAATAATAAACTTGCAAAACAGTTTATAGATATCTTGTATACTTACTTCACAAGCTTCATCTTTGACACGTTGATGACAAAGATTCGATTGAGTTCTACCCCACGGTTTGGAGGTAGTAGACAAAAATTCAAGTTGTTGTTTGGCGGCAAACGTCGTAAATCGTAAACAGCAACAACAACAGCAGAGACGCCATTGTGAAGTAGTCTCAATTTGGTACAAAGAATCTTTAGCAAATCGAAAACGAGGCGTAATTTCAAGTTTTTTCGTTCTCTGTTTCTGAAGTACTGTACTACGAGTGGACGTCTTTTATAGCAGAAATTTGTATCAGCCCATAGGACTAAAATTCCTAAATTTCTTAGTTCTGTTTCTAATTTATTTCGTATTTTTTGGGTACATGAAGTTTATGTACCCAAACAATATGAAACAAATTAGAATTATGACATTATGACATGAAGTACGACTAACAGCTAAGTAGCGTAAAGATATTTGTCGATGCCATTTCGGCTCCGTTTCCCAGGGGCGGGCAAGTACTGTAAAATATTTGACCCCATCTTATTCCAAAGTAATTGGAGAAAAAGACCAGTTTTCATATCACAGAGTACGACATTCATGCCCAAAACAACAAGATTTGGGACAAAGGTGAAATTTGACGAATGTAATCTTCTGTTCTACCAAAATACATTTTACTGCGGTTCTACTTGACCAAAATTCTGAAGTTTGCCCCCTTTTTTATATACCGGGTGCGCCAAAAAAAACTATCCACGTTTGAAAAATCGTATGGATTTGAATGAATTGAATTTTGGCTGATAGCTGAAAGACTGAAGTATTTTTGTGATTTTTCTCGTGTTTTTATCAGCAGAGAAAACATAGATAAATTCAACTTTATGAAAATTCGTTTGTTGCGAAATGGCTGAAAACAGGCCTAAAACACTCGATCAAATCGTACGAAATCTCCCGCATAGAACAAGATGCAAGAGCATTTAATCTCTCTCCCGCATTATAGGAAATGAATTCTTCAAGAAATACTAAAGATTTTCAATCCCATGGCAATACAAGTGCAGACGACATCCGATACCCGTGAAAAACTGTAATTTTGCATTGTTCGGTGTGAGAAATTTCTGTAAGATTTGATCAAGTGTTTTAGGCCCTTTTTCAGGCATTTTGCAAACACAGAATTTTCTTAAATTCGAATTTAGCTGTATTATCTGTACTCATAAAAATACGAGAAAAATCACAAAAATACGTCAGTCTTTCTGCTATCAACCAATCTTTGATTCATTCAAATCTATCTAGTACTCTAAGTACTACCATTTTTCAAACGTGGATAGTTTTTTTTGGCGCACCCGGTATTCCATTAAAAATTTACAAGACAAATTACTAATTACGCTACCTACAAATTACTCTACGAAACACTACAAGGACGATACCACAAGGTTTACCCCTCAATGGTTTATCTTTATCCGGCACATTTATGTGAAAAAGACTACAAAATCAAATTTTCAGAAAAGTAGTTCTACCTTTGCCTGGCCAATTTACGCAAAAAAGACCAGTATGTGCCAGTATCTCAACCAAGATTACCAGTTTTTGGACACTTCTGCTTTAACAGATATAACTACCTCCTGTTTTCCGATTTTGGATGAAGCCTTTTGATTAAAACTACCGGTTTCGTCATTGATGATTTATTTCGAAATTGTCTGCCAAATTCAAGAAAAATAACAGCTTAAAATTGTCATGGAAAAACACAGGTTTTTGTTGACAAAGGTCATGCAAAAAATTTTATCGAACTACTGGCTTTCGGACATAGGTAGGACTGTCGTCCACAGTGTGACAAGCACGCCCTTGGTTTCCTTGAGATGGTAAAAGCTATCGTTGTTTATGAAAGATTTGGAATTTTAAGCTAGCCTGCGCTTGCAGCTGAGGCTCCGTTTATTTCTTAACTTCGTAGATTTTCGACCACATACGAAAAATGACCAAGACTTAGCTTAGCAAATTTGGAAAATCTGCTTTCTCTATAGTGGGGGGCTTGAACTTGAAGCACCGATTTATAGCTAAAATTGGTTGAATATGGGTTTGGCATATGATTGTTTGTTTGTTTGATTGCGAAATGCAAGGATTCAACTCCCAGCTATTTCATTTATTTTTAATTCAAATAGAAAAGTTTTTGGACAAGTTTTTATCAGATAGCTACCAAATTAGCATTTACGCGTGTACTGAAAATTAGTTTTCCAAATTATCAATGTTTGTTGGTTTATCTGTTGTTTGTTTGTTTGTTTATTTCTACCAAGGACCCAAAGGTTTTTTTTATAGGAACAGTGAGAAGATAAGGTTATCGAAGTAGTGTTCTGGTCCTTCCTCTCGATGTGACCACACCTCGTGATCCCTAAAACCTGGAATTACAGAAAGTTGGCAACTCACCTCACTTTAGGTAGCAGGTTTGCCTGGGCGGGGACTCGAACCACCAACCTTGAGATTGGTAGGCCAGTGCCCTACCACTGACCCATCCTCTAACCCTACCCCCTAACACTAAGCCTAATCCGTTTGAATCACTGTAAGTATGGAACACCCCAGAGTGATCTCTTAATAAGGGCCCCTAGTTTCTCTATCTGACTGCTTTCAACAGAAAATCCAATTTAGCTTTAAGCTTTATGAATTGTAAGAAATTACTTCCAAAGCTCGAAGTTATATATCTGAGAAACAAATTTGACTTATTATTATAGATGCTCAGATGTCCTCTTCACCTTTAGTTTCACAGCTTTGGGTTAACAAAGTCATGACTCTTGCTGTTCCTAACAAAGATGTGGTCGATGCTGAAGCCAATAAAAATCAAATGGAAATGAGATCATCAATTCTTTTTAATAAAAGTCTCGTTTAGCTTAAAAACAACGATTCATTGACTAATGTATAATTCGTGTACATTTGAATTAAGGGATTTTATTGATTTGAAAATAGGCTTAAGGATTTCGGGAAGCCACCCCCATGCTTAATGAAGGTGACCTAGTTTCCACCGCTCTTATTCACCATTGTGGTTGCGTATGCTCTGAAACAAGTGCGTGTGATCAACGGAAGGAGATACTTGATTGGAATGCATCTCTAGCATCGAAAGGCTTTCAAAAAGACTCCCAAGCCAAATTCAAGCAGGAAACAATTTTGAACTGGATTTTGATGCTGCTGTTTCGTTCTTAAATATGGTACTGAAGAAAGGTTTGTGCTCTTAAGCTTGGTTCATACTAGAGTAAAAACGTGTTGAAAATGCGTCAGAAATGCGACAGAAAATGCATTAGAAATGGTACAGAAAAAGCGTCGAAATTATTGTTGCCTCAATTTGAGATTATTTCAGCGCATTGAAGATATTTGGATGGAATCAAAAAGTTTTTATTCCATTTTTAAGCGATAACTCACTACAAATTCGTTTAAAATGAGTTTAGAAAATGTGTTATCCCAACCTGACGCTGTTTTTACTCTCGTGTGCAGCAAGCTTTAACTTTTAATTCCAAAATTTAAAACTCCTACCATGTGCCTGAAAATTAATGCACTGCATGTACAACGTCAGTGATTAACTGCTGAAATATTGACAGCAGTGATTAACAGCATTCTTTCTACGATTTGTATGGATACTTCATAATTATACAGGAGGTAGGGGAGAGTGGGGCTAGTTGTCACAGGGGTAAGTTATCACAGTCACGAACAGAATGCAAACACCAACTGGGAAAAATTTTGCCGATGATGTTTTCTTGGAGGTTATGATGTACTTCTTTTGTATGTATGAGCAAAAATTGAAGCAATCAAAGCATTCGATTGAACATGAGAATGTGACAACTTACCCCTGTGACAACTAGCCCCACTCTCCCCTACAACAAAATAAATCTCCTTCAAAACTAGGATTCATGGAAACTGCCACATGTGTGGCTACCAACAGCCAAGCCAGCTACAAGTTACTATAGTACATAAACGAGTTTCAGGTTTTCCAATAGAACCTTGCTTATTGAATGAAGGACCAACAAATAAAGAATAAATAAAGAAAACTTTTTCTAATGTTGGTCATTCAAATGAAAATTCTTTGCCAAGATAGATGATTTAAAATAGATCAAGAGCAAGAAGAAAATTATTTCCCGCGTAGCTTAAAGAAAGGTAGTGAAACTTTGGGATACCTCGTAACGCTTGACACCCATTTAGCTGTTTCTGTGACCATGATGCATTGCTTTTGGTTGTATTTAATTGAAAACCATTGTCTTTGACGTAATTTTAAAGAATTTATTTTCTCATCTAAGTTATCCTTTGCGCTATAAAATTGCTGAGTCCAGAACAAAATTACGCCTCCACGGCTGTGAGCCAGAGGAAGGTTTTGCTTGTGATTGAAGAAGGTTTAGTAATTTGTATACGAATCCTAGGGCAATGCTGGGTTATTTTGGCAACAGAAACTGCTTTATAAATTTTAGGGTTATAAACAATGCGAGGAGTTCGAAAAATCTGGTTATTTTGACTTGAGGACTGATTTAAAAATTCTTAAGTTGTATGACTTATTTGACTTAAAGCTGCTTACTTTTGTGTATGAATCTGTTAATATAATTTCTCCTGTAATTGTTCACAATTTTTTTGAAACCTTAACATCTGTTCATCATTATGATACAAGGCAGGCTTCTAAAGGTGATATTTTTATGTCTCGTGAAAACACCTTGCAATATGGTATAAGATCTGTTAGATATGCAGGCGCCAAATCCTGGAACAGCATTCCCTATGTCATCAAACAATCTCCTTCAGTTTTGACTTTTCGCCGTAAACTTAAGTTTCTCTACAAAATACCAAATCTAATCACTTCTGAACATTTCTACAATCTTTATAGTGAACCATGAATATGTTACTACTAAAAACGCTGGTGCTGTATGATGGATGGATGGGATTTGTGCTTTGTGGGGGGCGGCTGCTGCCCTTTGGTTTGGTGTGTTGCCCCGCTGGCGGTGGGGGTTGGTAGTTATGCTTGGCGGCCAGTTGGCTGTTGGGCGTGGCTGTTGGCCTTTGTTTTTGTAGTTGTTGTTTAATGAAATTTGTATGTTGGAATTTTAAAATAAATGAACTCGAACTTGAACTTGAAGTTGAAGGTTTAACTAACAAATTGGCATCCGGAGGAAGGTTTGACCTTTTTCTGGACGCAGTAAAATTGCTCTATTGCAGAAATCATTGAAGCAGCATTTGACAAGCTGAAACAGTTTTAACTCCGTAAAAGTACGATGCAAAAAAAATTGTTATTCCTCCAAATTCTAATGATGCGCTTATGCACCTGTCTACTTCTTACTTTCTACAGCCACACAGTAAGATGGGTGTCACACAACTGATCCATTCTCAATATATCGAAAGCTTCAATAAGAATTTTGAAACCACACATTATCAATTTATCAGAACGATTGGTGTCAAACTCATTTGAAGACATTCGTAAAATTCAGATCATCTGAGAAGCAAAGCAACAATGTTTATGTTAGATACGTCAGAATTGAAGGTACGTTTGCTCAAAATAAATGACTTTCGTTTGCTCGTATCTTTTATCTTAGTTGGAAGTTCGCCTTTGAAGCATAGGCGGCAAATCACCAAAAAGATTGGTTATCGCATCTTCCTTTTGAATTTATGGTTTGAAAGGAACTTTAGGTACTTTGCTAATAACCTTCATTGGTCATTTTTATAACTTCATTATTTTCAGAATTACCGCGCTTATCGTGTTTCAACCAGTTTTGAGTTTGTGACGTCATCAAATTGCTACATCATAAACCAGAAAAGCGACAGATTTCTGCTTACCACCATTTTATAGACCTTCATAAACTGTAGTTTTCTTGAATAGTGTACTGTTTTCCTCGATTGATTTAGGATTTGCGATGATTTTAGTTTTTTCAAAACTTTCCATGAATGTTTCCAAAAAACAAAAACACTGTAATTCCGAAAAAAATCAAGATGGTGAAAATTGACAATAACTAACAATAGCAAAATACCGGACGTTCCTTTGAAGCTAGTAAATCAAGAGAAAGATGCAATAACATATTTGTTCAATTCTTTCAAGATTTGACGTCTATTCTCACTTTCGAAGGTATCTTATTATGAACTTTAGGGTATGCTTTCTGGTATGCCAACGGTAGACTCGTGTTTACTTTGTGGCTAGGAAGATAAATATGTTAGTCACGTTAGTTGTCCTTACGTTAGCAGTAATGTTTATGCTAGACACGTCAGAATTAAGGTAGCCTTGCTCATATCTTAGTTGGTAGCTCACCTTTCGAAGATATTGCTTATTATGAACTTTAGGGTATGCTTTCTGGTATGCCAACGGTAGACTCGTGTTTACTTTGTGGCTAGGAAGATAAATATGTTAGTCACGTTAGTTGTCCTTACGTTAGCAGTAATTTTTATGCTAGACACGTCAGAATTGAAGGTAGCCTTGCTCATATCTTAGTTGGTAGCTCACCTTTCCAAGATATTGCTTATTATGAACTTTAGGGTATGCTTTCTGGTATGCCAACGGTAGACTCGTGTTTACTTTGTGGCTAGGAAGATAAATATGTTAGTCACGTTATTTGTCCTTACGTTAGCAGTAGTTTTTATGCTAGACACGTCAGAATTGAAGGTAGCCTTGCTCATATCTTAGTTGGTAGCTCACCTTTCCAAGATATTGCTTATTATGAACTTTAGGGTATGCTTTCTGGTATGCCAACGGTAGACTCGTGTTTACTTTGTGGCTAGGAAGATAAATATGTCAGTCACGTTAGTTGTCCTTACGTTAGCAGTAATATTTATGCTAGATACGTCAGAAGTGAAGGTAGGCTTTCTCATATCTTAGTTGGTAGCTCACCTTGTTGCTTATTGTGAACTTACGTCCAGTGAAGGATGATAATAAATATATTAGTAAAATATTTGCTTGTTTGCTTGCCTTTAACAGGATTGCTTGTTACAATCATTAGGTTACGATTTTGAGCACGGTAGCCTAATGCTTACCCTTTATCGCCAAAAGTGGCATTTACGTCAATCAAGCCACGTCTCGTAATTCATCACAAACGTTTAACTGACCTTTCTCGGATACTAATTGCATTTCTGCTCACCACCAGTTGAGTGAGAAAGTATTTGCAGTTTTTGAGTGTAGCATGTAGAAAGTATTCAAGTGTACCGGGTGAGTCAGAAAAAACTGTCAACGTTTGAAAATTCCACAAAAGTTGGTTTTGCAACTAACATTTAAAATTGTCTTCTTATTCGATTATATCAAAGGACAAATTTAGCAATAACAACTGCTATGCTAAATCATTTGAAATATTTTGAAATGATCAAACTAATTTGGTCTGTAATATAACTGAACAAAGGAAATCTTAAAGTTAAGTTAGGAACACAAAATGTTGCTGTTTTTTCAAACGACGAAACTTCTTTTGACCATAGTTTTGATTCATCCGTTTGACCTTTCCAAACAAACTTTCTTTCGGCGAAAGGCATTTTGTAGCTTTTAAAGTACAAATATTATGGTGAAACAACGTCTGATTGGGTGACCAAAGGGAAAATCCTTTCTTTTGACGATTAAAACCAGACTGCATTCAACACATTGTTATTACGCAGTAAAATGATGGACTTTCTTTCGAAAGGTGTTTTTGTGAAACCGAATGCATTCGTGGTTGATTTATTCTCAAAAGAGATGATCTGAAACACGTGTGGCTATTACTTTGAAAATACCATTAACTTGCTTTTGTAAGAGCGGTTTTCAAGAAATCAAGAAAATCGCTATTTTCTGAAATCCTTGTGAATAAAGGATTTCAACACATAAGAAGCCATGAAATAAACATGAGATAGGAGATAATAGTACAAGAAAACTAAAATCCAAGAATAAACCTTGTTAAACTAAATAAGATCGCGTTTTAGCTGATCAGCAATTGGAAAATACCTGAATACAAATCTTTTTACGTGCTTTTTTGACATTAGTGCTTGTACCAGAGTAGTAAAAGAGAGTTTTGGATTTTGCTGAGCTGTACAATCCTGCATTATCCACCAATTTCAATAAGCTGCAAATGATTTATTGTTAAAAGGCTATATCATTTGTGAAAATATATTAAGCTAAAATCCATCATACCTATAAAATAATGAGTGGTTTTGTTTGGAAGTATTCTTCTAAAATACCGAGTGACTCAAAAAAGTGAAACTTTTTTTGAAAAATCATCAAAATTTGCTTATATCGCGGATCATGAAAATTTCGTTACTATGAAAACATCTATATCCAGAACCAAATCCTTGTTAGACATCTGCCCAAGTATAGAAATGGCTTTGAATTTGTGGGGATTTGCTACCAGGCGTTGAAGCATACTCTGAAATCACAACGAATGATTATCAAATTGAAATTAATTTGTTCCTTGAAACGCATGCAGAAAAAGAAAATCTAAAGATCAGTAACATAATCAGATTTTAATGATTTTCCAAAAAGTTTCACTTTTTATTGGGTCACCGGGTAGTTTGAAAAGCGAATAAAAATTCAATCAAACAGCCTTGAAAGAACAACAAAAGTTTGAATTTGAATGCGGATTTCAAACGTTTACAATTCACGTTGTCCAGTCTCCTAAAGTATCAGAAAGACGAACATTAACAAAGTTTTTCGTTTCTAGCAAAATGATCTACGGCTTTTAAGTGGAATGGCAAGGCATGTATCTCTACAAGCAGAATGCAACAAATACTCAAAAGAGCTTAGTTTGTTTTTGAAAGATAAAGATACATTACTGGTTGATCTTGTAAAGGCATTGAAGAGAATAACAAATGAATGGAGATCATGGAACCATAAACTGTTTGGAGGTCTCAGTCCAAAAGCATATGTTGCCTCTATTGACCAGGTTAGTAATACTTACTTTTCATCAATCGACTGCCAAGGACAGTACCGGGATTTACGATGCCTGCGGTCTGCAGCACAGCCCGAGCTTAAAAGCCATACAGCCGATTTTGAATATTCCAGTTTCTCTGCCTGAAGCCTTAACTTTTTTATTAAAGATCTATTTGTTGTTTATGGTGCATTGTTCTGCTCCAAAATGGAGACACTTAGAATACTGTTATGGGTCTCCAAATATTCCTCGATTGTCTAGTTTAATTCAACTTTCAACAATGAATGTTTTCATTGCTTTCTAAGAGGGGTACGCACTTTTCTTCTAATGACAAGGGTGAAGATGTAAATATGCCCCACAATCGATGCTAGTCACCAAAAGAACTCCATGCTTTATCAAATTGAACGGTTAATTGTTCTTGGCTAACTCACTGATTTGAGAGAGAAACAATGCAATCATGGTTAAAAGCATTTCTCGACAATCAATTTGAAGTTTCAGTAAAATATCCAAGTTGAAATTGTAATCAGAAAGCAGTAATTGTGATTTTCATAGTAAACTGGACTTGCACGTTGTGCCTTCGACGCTGCGCTGGACCGCCCACAGTATTTTCAGATCATTAGTTTCGCTATCATTAACGGAAACTTCATCTCAACTGTTTCACGCTAATGCTCCTCTGTTTCAAATTCTTAGATATTCGAGTTGCTGGAATGGACAGAGAAGACATACCCAACTGTGCGAAAAGCAGAAACTAATGTAAAAAGCCACTGGAAATTCTGTGTAGACACACTGCAGCGATATATCACAATCTACGCACAGATGCAACGATTTTATTCAAAGTTTGTCCAGAATATATTCTCTCCTCTTACGGTTTACTACAAGAACAAGAATTCCAAGAAAACAGTAGCTGCATTGAGTAAGATCTTAAACAATTGGAGCGTACTGCAACAGACAGGTACAATGATACGAGAGGAATGTTTCACATCGGAGAGTATTCAGTTCTTCATGGAAGTGATGTATTATTCTGGATGCCGTGATTTTTATCTTGTGTTGCGGTTGATTCCTGATCTGAGTATGAAAGCTGCTGAATGTGTGCACATGGTTAAAAGTCTACTGGATTCAACAGCCAGTGATGGGTTTGCTAGAGAAAGAGCGTATATTTTTGAGGTTTTTAATTTGGATTGTTATGAATTTGTTCCTAAATGTGTCTATTAAGGCGGTAAATCATATAGGAGCTCACTATGTAACCAGGATTTAATCTATATGTAATAAACCGAGAGAAGGGAAAATAATTCTCATAGCCATGCGTTTTTTCTTTTCTGGAAAGTTTTGCTTTCCAAGCGATGTTTTATTTGCCTTCCTAGTCTTAAGGGCAGACTGATATACCTCCACTTCATCATCTACTTTCAACATTTTCTCCTTCAATCATCTTTCTACAAAATTACCACTAATGCAAGAAAAAATCTTTCTTTATTTAATTATGGCTGATTCCAGATAAAAGCAACGCATCTAACGAAAAATCCCAAAACTTAAGTTCAAATAAACTGATCGCGAGCTTTTTGTAGTGAGATTTTTCAAACTCGGAAACATTTTTGTTTTACTGACACGGTAATGTCTCAAGTGGCCACCATTTCCCAACTCTTATTTTTGCCCTAACAATGTTTACTTTTGCAAACTATCAATCTCAAATTATTCTGATTATAATGAATATCTTCTAGGTTTGGCGTCCGATCAACAAATTCGATGTCCAAACACCATGGGAAAGAAAACTTGGCGAATTATCAACTGAAAAGCACGTTGTTGAAGAAGAAGCAACTCAAAATAAATCAAAATTGGCAATCTTGAATGAAAGTCTCTTTGAAGCACGGACTAAACTTGATAACGTTAACTCTCGAGTTAGCAATCTCAACAAGAAGAAAGCAGCGACCGAAGACAACATCAACGAGCTGAATCGAGATATGGCCTATTACAAGTTTCAAGTGAAAGAAGTCAAACGAAGTATTTCAAATAATAAGAAGGAGAATGATATTTATTGCAAGAAAAAAGGATATACGCCAGAATTGAGAAGAGAACGTTGGATATCAATTCTGTCTCGAGAGTCCAGCCAAGAGTCAACATTGAGTTACCCATGCCTTCGAAAATTATCTACCTCAGATTCGTTCGATAGTTTGAGACTGGAGATCAAGACAGCTGAGTTTGATATAGGAAGGATACAGGAAACTCTGACAACAGTCAGGAATGATTTGTTTAAAGTTGAAAGTGAGTTGAAGCATGTTACTGCGGAGCAGAAGCAGTTGGAGAAGGTGGTGGAGCTTTTAAGGAAAGATAAAACAAAGATTGAAACTGAGTTAGCCAATACTGAGATGAATGATAGAGTAATTTCTGGGTATATGCATCGTATTAGGAAGAATATAAAAAGTAGCCAGGAACGTTTGCCACCAGTTTCTGTCACACCAGAGAAAGGAGGAAGTTTCAGTGATGTTTCAAACTTAAAATTAAATGTGCAATGAAGCAAAAACTCAGCTGCAGGTATCACACAAAATTGAGCAAAACAAATCAATAAACTGTTTTATTGAAAGCGACAAAACTGATCTGCGTGGAACGATATCAGATATGTGAAATGTTAGTGAGAACCTCGTTTTAAATTTGAGTGAGATGTGTGGTTATGGTAGAATAGAAATAAATATCATTAAATGTCAAGTGATATCATGTGTCAGCGATTCATACAGACGACATGTCATGTGACTTGACCAATTCGCGCTCGAAAATCAGAGTTGGGGTAAATGAAGCCATTACAAAGTATAGCGTCGCACTGGGATTTAGAGAGTGTCGTGTTTATTTATTGCAATAAATAAATTCAAAACGCTTGGAAGCTGTTCAAATCATTCAAAAACTTTAGCAGATAGATAGGCGAATGTCTAAAAGGAAGGCTGACCTCGAAGAAGCGACGAGCAACTTACAACCGACGGAGTTTGTTGTGCTGATTACGTAATTATTGTCGCAAAGGCAAGTTTCTCATAGCTTTATTGGCCTAAATTTTTTTTTTTGCTTTAAGAAACAGCATGTTCGTGCAATTATTTCATAGGTTTTGGTATGATTGACAATTGCTACCTATCTTTTCCCTACCCACTATCGCGAGGTAAAATAGAGGAGCAATTTTATGAAACTTTTTGCAAATTTCCTATAGAAACGTCTACAAATTTTCTGAAGATTTACTCCAAAACAAGATGGCGTCGTGTTTTTGGCACTGCTGTGACGTCATGCCGTCTGTATGAATAATAAAATCTTTGCCATTAGAATCCATTGACAGATGGAAACCCCGGTTGTCACAATTTTGATGATTTTTAGTTTCTCAAAATTCGAGGAAGGCAGTTTTCATATAGGATAACAGCTGTCAGAAATATAAGATCATGTTGGAAAGACTTATATTCATTTGGTAACAAGTTTAAAGTTTTATCACATCATATTAGAAATTTTATCAGACAAACTCAAAATTTCATCATATTATTTTGATTCGAAAAATCAACTTCAAAAATGTCAGTATATGTTACTAAAATGTCAGTATATGTTACTAAAATCGAGGGGCAAATCACTGATTTTGAATCATTGAAATCATTGAAATCACACAAAAATCACACACAAATCACACAAAAATCACACAAAAACTCACAAAAAAATCACAAAAATATCACAGAATCACAAAAAAATCACAATAAATCACACAAAAAATCACAGAGAAAATCACAAAATCACAAAAAAATCACAGAAAAAAATCACATGATTTTAAAATCACAAAAATCACGTACACTATTTTGAGAAGTGATTTGCCCCTCGACTAAAATGTCAGTATACGTTACTAAAATCTAAAATACTGGCATAGGCTGTTGTTGTTTTTGTATAAAGTCATGTTTAAGACCAAGATTTTTGATAAGATTTTGACATCTAGGCTGTTGCTTTAGAGGACAGTTTTAATATGCTAATTGTGTAAAGGAAAGACTATCTACAACTCTACCGGGTGTCCCAAAAAAACGTATACAGATTTGGTCAACCCTAACGATCAGAATTTAGCATGAATCAATCCGAAATCATTTTTAAAACATTACTCGGTAGTTAACTTGAACATAGATACCTTGTTTGTTGACGTTGGTGCTTTGAGAGTAGAAATATAAATCTTGAAAGGACAAATTTGCCTCCACCTCCAAACCAGAGCTTTGGCGTTTTGGCCTAAGCAAATTCTTAAATCACAGCGATTTAAGTCAACAATAAACTTGGAAAAATTTGAACCAGGAGGAGAAAAATTAAAAACTGCACAACAAATGCGCTTCACAAAATATAATTTACGTGACGCTTATCATCAAGGGAGCTCCAAAGTAAATCGTATTAATTTTAAGTGAAACAAATTGTGGATATTGCTGCGGCCAAAACACCAAAGCTCTGGTTTGGAGGTGGAGCCAAATTTGTCCTTTGAAGATTTGTATCTCTACTCTCAAAGCACCAATGTCAACAAACAAGGTATCTATGTTCAAGTTAACTACCGAGTAATGTTTTGAAAATGATTTCGGATTGATTCATGCTAAATTCTGATCGTTAGGGTTGACCAAATCTGTATACTTTTTTGGGACACCCGGTACATTAACTGTCCCATCTTTAACAGCTATTGGGTAAACACAAATTTTGATTATGCTTATTAAAAAAAAATTCGACGCAGTTCCTCCTCCAACAAAATCATTCAGTTGCACCACAATAAGTTGAACGTTCAAGAGATATAATGTATTTTCGAGTTGGTGGGAAATTCGATTTGCCCAGAGTGATACCTGTATTTAAGCTTTAGAAAGGTATTGTACCCGTACTCAAATGGACTTACCCAAGTCCCTCCCTTGTACCTAAAACCCTCAAATCCACAAAACCTAAAAAGTTACCTCTGTGAAGGAGGGAGGGAGAAAAGGAAACCTGAAGAGACTTGTATTATTCCCTGCCTCTTGAGATAGTCTGACTTCTTGGAACCCCTGACAATCTCTTTGTTAATTGCAAAATTCTCGACTGATATTGGTCAAAGTGGGTGTGCAGAATTCTGCCCACCTCAGTAGGCTTTACTAATGTGAGCTCGCAATAATACAAGTCTCTCCCGCTTTCTTCTCCCCTCCCTTGCAGAGGTTGTTATTTTTAGGTATTTAGGTTTCTTAGTTGTTTTGGGTTTCGGGGCTTTAGATACGCCGGAGAGACTTGTGCAAGTCCAGTACTCAAGCAGTATAAAGAGTTCATGTTAAACCAGGTTAAACTTTGTTCGAATTATTGAGGTTTGAATGACTGTGGTATAAGGGTGAATTAGCTACAGAGAGGACAAAATTTATCAAATTTCAAATCTAAAAGATTAGTTTGCGTTGAATCTAAGTGTTATAAACCTAACTTGCGAGTGCATATGAAAGGGTCGTTTTGCCACTTTCTGATTCAAGAATTGGTTAATCGACTAAGCTATGCTCAATAAAAATGTGCCTTGTAAAATCTTGATAGTACGTGCTCGATGAAAACTACTTTAATCATATTGATAAAATCTTAAGAGCCACATCATAAATGCTGTGTTGTTTTTGTGTAACTTGCTTATAAAAATCCCCAAAAATTACAACGCAGACTCCTCCGCTGCGTCCTCATCATCTACGACACTCGCCTCCGCTGCAGCATTAGCATATGCATGCGGGGCATCGGCTTGAGTTGCTCCATTGTCAGTTCCATGTTCAGCTTTAATTTCATCAGGGACATCATTTTTCTTTGATTCGATGTCTACTCCTTTTACAGCCAAGTTTTCATGAGCTTCAGGATATTTAGCAGCAGCACAGTTATTAATGTCTGCGATGGTTTCATACTTTGGTGGGCAACCATCCGCAGTTTCGGAGCGGATTAGGTTTGCGTTATCGTAATGATGCGCTGTGGACTCCGCAACCTCGTCGTAATCATTGCCTTGTTTAGAAAATTGACTAGATGCTTTTACTTGTGGTTCACCTCGATTTTCTGCCACTTCTTCCTGTTCAGCTTTACTCTTAGCTTCAAGATCAAGTTCCCATCCATGCTTTTCTATTTTTTTCTCGCTATGCTTCATGCCATTCCCTATAAAAACAAACAAAGTTTTCAATATAACTATGGTTATTTTAGTACATCCCCCGGTTCCTCTAGCTGCTCTTTAGAGACGGGTCGTTAATTCTTACAGGGGAGGGGGTGGAAGACATTTTTAAATATCTGATGGAATTTTCGTCCCCACCCTCTGATTTACCTTAAAATTTTGGTCCCACCTCCGACATTGAAGGAAATATTTTCAGCCACCCTCCCAATGCCCGTATATAGGGTAAAAGTGGCACTGTATTTTCATGATTTCCATTGCATGAAGATTTATATCGTCACAGCTGTTAGTACAAGAGCAAAAAAAGCCATTTCAACTGAGATCAGAAAAGAGCACTGAGCGGCTGGATTAGGCAAGCAGTTGCATTAAAGAATTACTATTGTTAGAAATGAACTATGTTTACTTCCCTCAGAGCTACTTTCTTTTAGATATTAACAGCATTTACATCAAATTATTTGCATACCCCCTCCTTCAAATGTGCTTTCTTTTTAGTCCCCTCTCTTTCAGTAGGTAAAATTTTGGTCCCCCCCCCAGATGTCTTCCACCCCTTCCCCAGGAGGAAATAATGACCCTTCCCTTACAAAAAGCAGAGAAGACAACCTCATCCCAAGGATTTTAAGCATTTTTATAAGTATAGAAACATACAAGAATCGACAATGATCAAGTCGAGGGGCAAATCACTCCAAAAATCATGTACACTTTCGTGGAAAATGCTAAAAAATCTTCGAAAATCCCAAAAATCTCGAAAATTTTTCAAAATCTAAAAAATCTTCATAAAATCTTAGAAATCCCAAAGAAAATCCTAAGAATCTTCGAAAATCTAAAAAAATCCCAGAAATCTCCCCCAACAAATGATAAAAATTCTCAAAAAGATCTGTTGACAATTCTTTGAAAATCCCAAAAATTGTTTAAATCCTCACAAATCTTGCAAAATCTTGAAAAATCTTGCAAAATTTCGAGAATCTCTGAACATCTCAATAAATTTTGTAATCTCAAAAATCCCAAAAAGGTCTTAGAAATCTTAAAAAATCTTTGAAAGTCTCAGAAAAAATCTCAAAAATCTTTGAAAAATCTGAGAGATTTTTAAAATCTCAAAATCTCGTACGCTATTTTTTGAGTGATTTGCCCCTCGGATTAAGTGATAAGGGATAGTCGATGTATGCAACATTTTGCGTTCCCGCTGCCTATGTAATAACAGTTCGGTACTGTGTAAGGCCAGATATGTCTTTGTTAATGTATTGCAATGATATTCAAAACGCAAAAAGACACTGATTTGAATTTACTTCTTTTGGAAGGGCTTACAGCAGTGCATGAAAAGAATGTTTTCCTTCCTGCGACCAGACAAAAATAGATTCTAAAATTTCCTGCAAGAATAGAAAAGTGAACAAACACGTATTTTTTTTTATAAGAAACTATGAATTTGAGCCAGTACTGAACATTTCTTAAAATTATCAGATTTCAGTACTCAGAGTTTCTTACGAGTTTCTTAAAGGTTCCACAACAATCTTCATGTTTACTATCTGCGACCTCGTGAACATTTCAAAACGAAGTTTTTGAAGCCTTTCCAATGTTTAGACTTTATTCAAGTACCTTCCGAGTAATATGAGACAGGAAACAAGTGAAAATAAGTAAAAATATGCTAAGAATTTCCTTTATTAAAATAATTAGTTTCTTAAGTTATATTTTCCCAGTACTGGAGTTTCTTAACTTTTTGGCGATCTGAGAGTTGAGTTTCTTATAAGCAGTTTCTTATAAAAAAAATACGTGTATACCGCTTTGTTGAAAAGAGAGGCAGGTTCCAAATCCGAAGATAGCTATGCAATAACGTGCAACTGGTTTTATGTAAATGCACTAAGGAATCAAGAAAATAAATTTGTAAAGTTGGGACCCCATCAAAGAAACAATTTATGATTTCTGAAAGGCATTCAGGGAAAATCCAATTCTTTGCTTATCTTGTATTTGTTGTATACAATATGAATACAAATTGTACTTGAGATACAAGCAATGTTAGGTAACTTTTTGGTTGACTTCATTAGTTGTTTTCCTTCTTTTGAAAAAATGAGAAACAGAGCATGTGATAGGAAAAAGGATGTTTTCGGAAATTTCCTGCAGGACATTGTGAATTGCAATTTTCTTGCAACCGCCCGGTCGCATTGTCTTGTGGGTTTTCATGCCTTGGCTTACAGTGTAATTGGTAAGGACGAAGACCCCAAATGATGGGCCTAATTTAAAAGCCATTTTCTCGACACTTATATGTTCTTTTAGAAATTCTCACGAGGAAAATCTGAAAATATCAGTAGTGAGTTGAAAAATAGGACACTTCACTATCTTGTTTATATTACGTCATGGTCATACATGATCTCGGGTAACGTGGGATTGTAAACATCCGGTTCAGCTATATTGTTAGAGTGTTTGCCCATGTTTGTTGTAGTACTTACTGACTATGAAAAAGAGGCTGACAAGGAGAACCACGGCCATGATAGAAGAACCAACTGTAACTTGAATGCTGAAGTCCCTCTCATTTTCACAACGCACTCCTGAATATGGAGACACACATCTGCAAAGAAAGGGTATTAAAAACAATGAATAACTGAACTAGAATTAATTGCTCCAGTAAGTCTAAACAAAATTCTGTAGTATTATGAGCCCCAGTTTGAGTGATCTCAACTCGGTGAGTCTCTTTTATGAGTGATATTACTGCAACTCATTGTGGTCAGTCTATATTTGAATATTATTCAGAAAAATGATGCGGAGGAGCAAAATATAATAATTTCTGTCATGTTTAATTTTCACTTTGGGACCCTGTATCGTATTCTTATTAGCATTAAAGAGAATCTAAGCACATATAAGATGTCTGTTATGTGAATCCCCGTATTCAGGTTATAAATTTTTATTCTTTTGCAACGTTCATGTCGCAGTCAAGTAACTTTTGAGTGGAATCTTATCGTTATGTTCTGTTCAGTTTGTCTTATGTCGAACCTGCGCATGATAATAATGCCAAAGAATTCTGAGGAACCAAGAGTTACATATTAGCCATCATTTCTACAAAGTAGCATTGCACGGAGCCCATGCATTCAAGTATTCAAGTATTCGAGTATGATAATGAAGGATAATGATGATGATCATCATCAACATAATCATCATCATCCATCATAATCATCATCACACTTTATTTCAAGTAGGGTTTGAAAGCATTTATAGCTACATTACAGCTAATTTATGTCTACTGTCTATTTTAAAATCTTATTATAGTATGGATTGTTTACAATCGTGAAAAGCCAAATTAATCAAAGAATAAATTCATATGTGAAGCTGCGTATCATCTTAGATACCCAGTCTGCGTGCAGACTTTGTTGGTCACTGGGGAGGGGGGAAATATGCACTCATCTTTCCCCTCCTGCCCAGTGACCAACAAAGTCTGCAAGCAGGCTAAGATACCCAGTCTGCGGTATATTTTTGTTGTATAGCCTAAAGTTGCATTTCTCTCCCTTTCAGCATGTAATCTGGTTTTTCTGATATCTATTCAGTTTAATTCGGCAGATAACTTAGCATACTTGTGTACTTTTTATGCAGTGTAATGTAGTGTAATGTAATTTAATGTAATGTAATTTAATGTAATGTAATGCACTTGGTATCTTTAAAAGCTGGTTTTAATTGAACGGGAATTATCACTTCGACTCTTAACTAGATTCCGGACATTTGGAAGTACAAATTCACTGCTACGATTAGGAATTAAAATGTTGGTAAGCATTCTGGGAGTCAAGTAACGAGAAGAACGCGTGATTGGATGATTTCAGTCTCGTGAATTTTGTTGTAGGGTTAATTTTATGTACCATAATTTGGTGACGCTTTAATTAAAAAGATGTTAAAGAGAATCTAAGCATATTTAAGCCTTTGATAAAAATAGACGTGCAAAGACAATAAACCTTGACACTCACCGACCCATACTTGGGTAACTGATCTATGTCATTAGGAAATACTGATATCTGATAGGCTAGAATTTGACCGCAAGTGGCTTGAGCCATTTTTATATGCTTAGATTCCCTTCAAAGTTTATTACTTTTGATAAAGTACGAATATTGTGATTTCCAGCCTATTTTGCTGTTTAGTTCAAGCTTGCTTTGACACAAGTTGTAGAAATTGTTCTGTTTAATAAATAAGACATATTGATGTGACTAAGCGCCTTGACTGACTGTTCGACCGATCAACCGACCGACCGACCGTTCGAAGAATGGAAATTCATGTCAACTTGTAACTGCTTCCTTACCTGC
This sequence comes from Aurelia aurita, assembly GCA_004194415.1. Classification (NCBI taxonomy): domain Eukaryota; kingdom Metazoa; phylum Cnidaria; class Scyphozoa; order Semaeostomeae; family Ulmaridae; genus Aurelia; species Aurelia aurita. The sequence goes on from REGM01000179.1 coordinate 453,878, forward strand.
AGACTCTTCCGTTTGGACCTCGCTCACATTTTCCTTTGCGATAGCAATAACTTATTTCGCAGTCACCTAGAAATAGAATCATGATTTAATTTGATCATATATAATTAAACACTCTAAGAAATTATGAATGTTTCTTCTTAAATTGAGGAATAATCATCTGGCTAAAGTAAGCTTTTGCTTCAAAACAGCTACACAAAGAAGCGATCACAGGACGTTAAAAACACGCATTTACTGACTCATTGGTAACGGTTCTGACGATGGTAAACATGAGATACGAAATACGGTTGATAGACGGAAATTGCATTGCCAACTGCCCTTGCTTTTAGATTATACGCCATTCAAACTGCAGATTAAACCGGTTTTAAAGTTGTACAAACAAAACCAGCTTTACTGAATGGGAGTTCGGACCGAGATTAAACCTGTTTTATCTATCTAATTTCTGCGCTAACCTTGTTTAGCTTAATCCAGCTCCTAATCTGGTTTAATCTAAACTGGTTTAGATTGTTCAGAGTGAATCGCTTCTTCTTTAAGGGAAGATTGTTTACCATCATCCTGACTAGTTTATCACTGGTAAAACAATTAAATTAGAAGGCTTCTCCAATGTTTTGTAGAATGCATATACCTACAAGACTAAACTGTTTGTTTTCGTTTTTTTTCGGAGAGTTTCCGATGCAAATTGTTCAAGAGCTTTCTGGTTTGGGGATTTGCTGGAGGCTTGCCATTGTTTCTTGCAGATTGCTTTCTAGTACATTAATCCTGCAAAGCTTGGCTCACACTAGAGTAAAATTGCGTTAGAATTGGGAAAACACCGTTATCCAAACGCATTTTAAATGCATTTTTGTGTGAGTTATCTCCTTTTGATTCCATAAACATGCCCTAGGACATCTTCAAAGACGCTGATTTCAAACTTGAGGCAAAATAATTGGAAGCTTTTTTCCTTCGCATTTTAATGCATGTTCTTCGTTTTTTTCTAGTGAGAATCAAGCTTAAAGCTTTTATGTCGTTATAAATACAAATCCTTGCCTCGCTTTGTCAGTTTTCCTTCAAAGCGATGGGAGACGGTAATCAAATCTCTTTGTTTTACGTGTTATGCAAAATTACAATCAACAAACATCAAACGAAACCGCGCTTTCATGAGCTCCGCACCCTACGCACTCTCGTGACAAATGATCTAATGTCTGCCATTAGATTTATATAGCGACATAAAAGCTTTAAAGTGTAAATGAATCGAAATTATTTTCGCACTGATCTGACGTAAAGAAATACAAAGATTTCGAAAATGCAATTGAAAAATTAAAATTATTTGAAGAAACACCCATTGTGGGGGTACAAAAGTCGTCGAGAAGCGGCGCGGGGTCTGGGGCGAAAAGCGTGGGAGAGCAATTTCGTGACGTCAGGTGGTTTACAAATTGTAAACAAACAGATTCATTCGAAGCAAGATCAGTACGCAGTTCACCAAAATGGAAGCACGAAGTAAGCGAATAGCCCGAACAAAATGTCTGATAGCAGCGAAGATACCTCTATGACAGCACAGTCATCATCCAGTGCGGTAGAAGAGTTAATTGGAGCATATGGTGGGCAATATTTTGCCCTATCAGCACGAACTATTAGCGACTTCTTCCGAGGAGTCGAGGAGTCTCATGAAAAATGATGGCGGTGAGAGGGTCGAACCTGAAGAGTACCTGAAGACGAACCTGAAGGTCGAACCTGAAGACGTACGACCTTCTCAGTTTCGAGACAAATACAACGGAGACGTTGCAGTTGACCAGTGGTGAGTTTCAATCATTTTCTTATCTATTTACCTCGATCGTTTAACATTCATTTTGAGAGTTTCAAATCAGCAGTCCTCGATTTCCGCCCTGAATAGTGTAGTAGTGTAGGCCACTGTTGGTATTGGGTGGGCTGTGTGAAGATAGACCTACCTAGCAAGACGGGAATTATGATAGCTTCTGTTTCTTACCTGCTACGTGCCAGTGTGGCAAATGCAGCACTGGGTTATTGGCTTCTACAAGGGAATGCCGTTGTTGTAGAGAGGTTCGTAACGGTGTGTATATGACAAGGTAACATTTGCTAACATTTGAAGGGATGCAAGTAGGCCCGCTGCTCAAAAGTGAAGAAACGGAAAGTGTCCAGGTGTACCTCCAGAGGAGCAAGTATTTTTTCACAATATATTAAAAACAATAATCCATCACTCCCTGATGAATTAGGAATTCATTTATATCTATTTTATCCCTCCCAATGGAGCACTAGTAATCATATTTTATCCCTCCCAATGGAGCACTATTAATCATATAATTTTTCTATCATGGATCAAATTGAAAAAGATACTTCAAAAAGGCAACTAATAAAACATATCACAAACTGCTGGTCATTCTTTTTTGTCAACACCACAGTCACAATATGATATTCAAAGTGATTGTGGAAACTGCCTGTCTACATTCAATTTTTATAAGAAACTTAGGCCCGGGGAGTGTTTGGGTCCAGGGTAGGTAGTTTTTTTTAATTTTAGGACACTTTTGCTACCACTTCTTGTGTTTCTTGCATTGTTAATGCCCTAAATGTAGAGTTCATTTATTTTTGTTGGAAGGGCTCCCAAATTACCAAA